>JAEMWC010000055.1:1515000-1522500 GCA_016490735.1 Pachyseris speciosa | reverse complement strand
GTGACCGTTTTCCAAAAGAGCGAGCGCCGAAGGGGGTGAGGGAAAGTTTTTGGATTTAACTTGCCGTAAAGTTCCCTTTCCCATGGCCAGAGCGTATCAGTACCAGAAAATTTGAAACAAAACTATGTTCAAACCATTTTGGAGATTTCAAGTTAGAAATTTACTTTTATTAAAACAATACACAATTTATTATGAGAAATCTGACCGATTTTCGTAAAACGGTGGAAACCGGTGTGGATCCGCGCCTGCCAAGTCTCAAAACGAGTCTATATTAGGCTGTTCTAGATTCTTCTCCAATTTGACTTCATGTCATAGATCTGTCTTTGGAGTGGGAATGACGTCCCTTCCGCGATGAATTATCAGCATAGCAAGGCCACTTAATCGATCTTCTGTCGAATTTTGAAAAGTTAAGCTTAATTTCATAGAGTATTCAATCACTGGACGGATGTTGTTTTGTCCAATCTACAAAACTATGAAGTGGCTCACTGATTTTCATACTACAACGGGCTAAGAATGAACACAGCAACCAAGGCAACTATTAGATGTATTAAATAACAAACGTTGTATTTTGATACTTACCTTTTTTGGCGTCAAAGAAGTTCATTATCCTCGTTGAGCGGGAGGCAGGCGCTTTCTTCCCGACATTTTCCCAGCGGATTGAGAGAGAAACGTTTTGCAAACGTTGGCAAGAAACACGCGTCAAACTGTTTCCTGCCAAATTCTAAACCACAGGCAGCCCAAATTACATAATCATGTCATAAGAAAACCCGTACTGGCTTTTGCCTCGAAAGATTTTCCAAAATAATTATTTGGAAGTTACATTAAAGGAAGATTTTTCAGTCAGTTCTTGAGATTTCGGACCAGTATAGCTACAAGAAATAGCCCAGCAAAATCAAACACTATGTTAGAAAAAAAATCATTTAGTTTTCCTGGCGGGGGCAACTGCCCCCCTGCCCCCCCGCTATGTACGGCCCTGGAAATTTCAGGTAGGGAATCCGAACCGACGAAATTCTTCAAGCTATCGAAAACATCACTTTAAACAGACTTCAAACGCCATAAGGTGCTTAAAAATGCCTTTCTACAACTTTTGGTTGATTTGGCTCCCCTGATTGTTAACTCATTTTATAATTTCATTTGTTTTGTTTCGTTCTTGGTTTTATTTTCTTTCGCAGAGCTTTCCATAAATTTTAAAAGCCAGTTACAGAGAAACAGCATTATTCCCTTTGTATGGTACCGAGAAATTCTCAAAAGGCTATCATGATGATAAAAGAGTCAACTTATTTGCAATTCAGGACACCTTCCTTTGAAACGCGAGTTGTCGCATTCTTATTCTTATTATTATTATATGCAGTGTGGAACGTTTTTTAATTCGTCCTTTAACAGCGAGTTGTGTTTTACGACTATTCTGATTCCGATGCGGTCAGCGGTGATACCCTAAACTGGCAGAAGTACCTGATGCTATCACGTGACCTCACTTGGCTCAGAAATCAATCGACCCATTGGCGAGCAACCTGCCAATACAATACAGCTGGAATCGTGTATACAGACTATCTACGGGCCTCGTTCGAAGACTTCGATATCGTGGAAACTGCACCTTCAGCAGAAGGAGTTTGCCGAAAGTATGAGCTTATCAACATAAGGGGAAACAGCTGCACAAATTGTACAGCCAAGACCTGGTATTCTAAAGGCATTGTACCATTACACATCGACAGTTCCTCGCAAGATGGGTGTGATTTCAACGTAAATGTGACTGGTGATGGCATAAACAGCGAAGACAACTTTGGATTGTATCTCAAGGTAAACCAGAAATTCCGCTGTACCTCCAGCTCACAAGCGACCACCCAGTTTTGGATTGGCGCTCGAATCGCCTGACTTCCTGAATAAATACGTCCGAGAGCAAGACCAAAACTGACAATCGACAGGACAATAGCCGCATGCAATGGTGAGCTAATCAGAATTCACTTGCCTAGGCTACAGGCACTCCACCACTTTGACGAGTGAGAACTATAAATAATATTACGGCAAAGTAATAGGTAAAGTAGTGTTAGTGCATGAAATAATGACAAATTGTTCTTGACCCCTAGTTTAGAAATTTTTTTTTAGATTCATCCACCGGCAGAACAAATATCCAGGGGATGAACTGAAATACAGCTCTCCCTGCCATATAAACTTCAAGGTCACTGAATGTGATCCTTGCCGAAAACGTTCCTTTTTTACCTTAGCTTGTTGTTGTTGTTTTTTGTTTATACTATTTGATTTACTTCTAGGCGAGTTCTGTTTTGAAAAACCATTGTTTTAGAGTGGTTTTTCAATTGAGTGTCGAAAGTAATTCTTGTTTTGCTTTGGTTTTGCAATGCTTCGCTCTGTGATTGGACAGGAAAACTCGCGCCACTTTCTCAACCAATGAGAAGCAAAACCAAAACCAATCCTGACTTGCACGCGCGTATTTTCCCGCGCTTTACGCCGGCTGCATGTAATTGCTTCGTATTCTGATTGGCTCATTGCACTGTTTCGGTTTGTTGTGATTGGCTGGAGTAATTGCTTTGGTTTTGGTTTCACGACACTCAATTAAAAAGCGCTCTACTTCCAGTAAGATTTATTAACAACCTGTTTGGTTCTGACTTGTTACGTTGACAGCGTTCAAGTATAATCCATGAAGTAAATATATAATGTCACTTATGTTAATTTCTTCACATTCAGCAATGATGACCTGAGGTTCGTCGAAACGTCATGTGACATTTTTATTGTTAATCTTCCTTTTCAGGGCTGAATCGAGGTACTTGCCTCGGTAAAATGTTGAATTTACAGTAACTCTTACCTTAATGTGTGTGTCTAACGAAAAATTTAAAGAGGCTCTCTAGTTTCACAATTGAGAAAGCATTTTTTTGGTTCGTGTAAGAAGCTATATGTGGACAAATTAATAAATACCTTGGCAAAAATTTTCGTCTGGCTACGGCCCAGCTTTTAAAAACAATACTATTTAATTTAGGCTAATGAATTAACATTTTCCCGACACTTGCTGGACTTAACTAAACTGGCTTTAACTTTTATACTTTTACTCGTATCGGTCCTTCCTTAGAATGAATATGTGAATGATGATACAAGTTATGAATACTACTTAAGCAGTTGTAAAAATAAAGCCTGAATTTTTGTTTTCAGGCTTTATTTTCACTACTGCTTAGTAGTATTCATAACTGCGATGATCATTCACATATTCACTCTTTCAGTACGAAGTTCAAATATATATATATATATATATATATATGATTTTTATATATTCCTTGTCACATAGTCCTTCCTTAGTTTGTTACTTTCCTCAATTAGCAATAGGGCAGATTGGGCTATTTGCGAGAAACAACCATTTCTGTAATCAACGTGCAGACAATGGTAGTTGTAGTCCTAGTTGCTCCTTTTAAGCGTTCACTTCCTTCATCTGAGCAATAATTATTTCTAGCTCAATTTTATTTACAGTTTTATGACATGCAATTTCTGTATTTTTTAATATTTATAACTTGTTTTTACGTATTCTTGCATGTATATGGCGTTAATTCTTGAATTAGTTTTGTTTCGTTTAGATAGAGGACCACAATTTTATTAGTGCTGTGCGCTATTTAGCGCACTACCCTCTTTAAATAAATGGCTTGCTTGACTTCAATACTTACCCTCCACTTATTGTGACCCGGAGATGCCATTTGCCCATGATAAAGTACGGAATATGTTAAAGTGGTAACAACATCAGTCACGCCAAATGGCACCTAGTCGGTTAAATACGCAACGATAGCTAAGCCAATCAGATTTGTGCGAGTGTCCATTAAAATAGTTTACGTTTAAGATATCTGATGAATGGGAAACTAAGGTGTATGAACTCGCCACTGGGTCGTGCACGCGTTTCCAGGCAAGTCTCCTCCACCGAAGATTCCTCGGTCTTACTTAAGGAGTGCATGCAACAAAAAGTCACTCAACGAGAGACAAACTTCCAAACGAAAGGAAGGAAAAAGGTAATTCTAGATCCAATCGATGAATGATAAGACCGAGCCGATTTTTATTTAACATTTATAAATTCTTGACAAAAGAAGAAACGTTATTCGGTTCAGTGGAGATGTTATGGTTCGCCAGACACCACACAAAGAAAACTTGAATTCAAATCACTACATGTACTACTCTTAGTAGCTATCCAGCACACACTGCAATTTGAGAAGTTTCAGAATCACGAGTATCTATTAATCACGAACTGTACGAGACGGTCGTACGATTTTTTTTTTATTGAAAGTGCATTCAAGTACTATTTGGTTTAATTGAACTGCTCTCGACCAATCAGAATTGCGTAATTTTGTTGAGTGTACTATTATAGCGAAAAGTACGAAGTAGTACTTTTGCGCGATTTGACGGCTGAAAACTATGAACTATAGTAACCATATCTTAAAGGAAACATTCGAACCTACTTTACTTGAAACTGAGCTAAAAGACACAGAGAAGGCTAAGCACACTCGAAGCAGCAGCTGTTGAAACACTGTGAACTTGTTGTTTCATCAGCTGTCTCATTATCTCCAACCATCATACGCGCCATTCCAACTCTATAGCCAGCGAAAAATGTTCCCTGAGTCAAAGATTGTTTCTTTTTTCTATTCATTTCTGTTTTCCGGAAGTAAAAGCGTATCAGTTTTTTCAGAGTACAGCAACAATAACGTATTTCAAACCGTGGTTGAATTTTTTTTTTTAATTCAATGAGGCAGCTCAATATTATAATTGGTATTGGTAGTTTATTAGAACGCCCTCGGGTTACACAGCAACAAGGTTTCATGGGAAAGACGTGATTTTTTCTTAAAATGGCACACGCTTACCGGAAAAAAGTTCCGAATTCTCCCAACAGAAGTCGAACCAATGATCTTACGATTACTTGTTCGCCCAGCAGGCGGTCGCTCTATATCACTGAGCTACAGGAGACTCGTGGGAGCTTAGGCCATTTACCACACAAGGTCACCACACTTTTAAATCACATTTGCGCTCTTGTGGTTTAATGTGGTCTTACATTTTTACGAGATAGCCCTCAATCATTTCAAAGGTGTCTTTATGCCGTGACGGATTTTTGCTTTCGTATCCGTCGACTGAAAACAAGTTTGATTTACAGACATACAGTGGACCGCGCAATAAGGCCACCGCCAGCGTCAATACGGCCACCTCGTTATATTTCGGCAACTTTTTTTCGTCTCGGCGAAACGCCCATATATATTCTTACAGGAAAACCCGGCTGTTTATGTATGCGCAGCTAAACGCCACATTGTGAAATCCCAGCCTGGACGCGTGTCTTCCGCTCTACAAATGTACATTCTAAAGGACAGACAAGTGTCAAATCTTGAGAAACAATAACAATATTTGAAAAAATTGAAGGAACGCAGCCAGGATTCATGATAAAAACTTGAATGGAAGCTCGCAATTTTTAATATTTTTAGCCAGAGAACGTCCATTCAAGTTTTTAATAACAATGACGGTTCGGGGCCTTTGGTTTGCCTTCCTTGTGCGTGTGTCTTAAAATAACGGCAAGCTGTGTAGCTTCACAGAGGCGTCAGCATTCAGTTCTTTTTTATGTTCGTGTAAACGCTGTATACACATTGCCTCGGGGACAATTATGGTCTGGCTACGGCCCAGTGACGGGCCGTAGCCAGTATGAGGCGAACTGAGGTGAATTGCCTCGGTAAAAATGTTGAATTTTTGTTTTAGTTTTTCCTTCCTTGTGCGTGTGTCTTACGAAAATTTAAAAACGCTGTGTACTTTTACAGAGGCGTAAGCATTTCGTTTTTATGTCTGTGTAAGACGCTTCTATATATTTAAAAATAATAAATGAATATTTAAGAGATGTTTGTTATACACCTTGCCTGGGGGATCGGACAATTATCGTCTCGCTACGACCCATTATTGCCAGGGCGATTCCTGCGTCTTGTTCCAATAAGTTAATGATCATTTCAGAGTAGTTAACCCCCAACAAACTATCTCGAATTTTGTGGTAATGGTACTGATAATCAGGATTTATATACCACATAGTTTCATGGCGGTTTACAGTTCTTCTGTAAGATCGGATGTCAGCCAGTAAAGGCGCCTCTGGCAGCCACTATCAGTCCATATTTGATCTCACCCACGTACCCAACCCACACATGAATGTCAGATGAAAGATAGAGCTAGACCACCACACCGGGAACTACGTCCCCTACTCTTTTCGAACAAGGTGTGGGTTCCTTATTTAGTTATTACACGACAGAGTTCTGCTTTGCATGAAACGGACGTCAGAAAAGCCCGCTTTAACAACACAACCAAATCAAAATATATAGAGAACGCTTCTTCTGATATATCACTATTAACATTCGTGTATACGTTAATTATTAAAAGTGATTACTCCGATCCTGGGAAACCACCAGTAAACCAAAGGCAGAACTTATACAAGCCTGCTCACGTCACCTTTCCATACTATTTTCTGTCGCATTAAGCAGACTTCTGTAAATGCCGTGAAGTAAAATAAAATAATCGCAGAGCCCCACTTTCAGGCTTGGCTAAATACATAAGGCCCTGGCGAACGAGGGCACATTGTAGCGGACACATTGTTGCGGACATAAATGTTTTCTTGTTTATCCGCGCGCACAACATTTGTTGTGAACACAAAATTTGTGTCTGAGACACAAAAAATGTTTCTGATTTTTTCCAGAAACATTTTGTGTCCGCAACAAATGTTTCCCAGTTTGCGCAGCATGGAAACACAACTTTCTGTTTTGTGTCCCGCGCGTTTGCTCACCCAGGAAACATCATGAGCAACAATGTGTCCGCAACAATGTGTCCTCGTTTGCCAGGGCCTTCTTATCAGACAACAGATGAGGTTGGTTATACACACATTTTTGAACAGAGCCGTGGGCCTGGTCATTGCCGATGAAAGAGCCGGGACAGAGAACGAAAACGCCGATATGTTAGGGAGGCCCTCACAGCCAATTGAAAGATTGGCCTTTCGTACTCCCCGACTGCAAGACCCGGAAGGAGAAGGAAGAGGACACGGAAGTGGATATCATTCCTGCTTTAGGTCTTGGAGGAAACCTGATTTAAACGGGACGAGGGCTACGATGCCCAAGAGGTCTGAAATCATATTTTTTTTCCCGTAATCAAAAGGGTCACCTCGTGACAAATTAGCAGCGGAGATTCCTGTCTATTTCTGCTGACGAGGTAAAAATTTATCTTTCAAATCGGCGTCCTTGATCCCCACGGTATCAACGAGTGCTTTTCATTCAATTAATTCATTCCTGTTTTTCACGTTACCATGTTACCACCAATAGCGTAGCTCCATTTTCTGTATATAAACCATACACAACCCACAATTCCTCGATTCGCTCTGACGAAGGGCTAACGCTCGAAACGTCAGCTTTGTGAATCCCTGTACGGTGGTCAATTTACATTATCAACTCCGTTAATAAACCCAATCTTCGTGTTTCACTCCCAACTGACGCAGCACCATAGTTTCTTTAG
>JAEMWC010000055.1:1485000-1512500 GCA_016490735.1 Pachyseris speciosa | reverse complement strand
GCTAGTTGTTGATCCCGGTAACAACAATTTGCTGAAAACAAATTTGATTTGACCGAGAAATTTTATAACATCTGGTACCTAGGGTACTCCATCTTCGATGAGGCGAATCTTGAACGCGAGCACTGAGTTCAGTTATTCATATCATAACAAGAAATTAGCAGCGCGACCGATGTGTCTTGTAAAACTCTGAAAACTATAACTTGAATAAGCCTCTACGGGGCTCCGTTCCAAAATCTCTTACAATCGACCCTGGAAAAATAAAATTTTATTTAATCCATTTCAAAACTGCCAAAGAGTTGGAAATCCTTTGATAACAACGACCGCAACCAGTTTTTATGAGCCCGCGAGAATGAGCACCCCCCACAAAGGCCACGTTTTCACTGAAACCGCTGATCACTGAATCTGGTCTCGGTCGTTGTTATCTAAGGTCTTCCCAAAGAGTTTGACCTACACTGTGAAATTGACAAGATGGCAAAAGCTCGCTTGTCTCCCAGCCGCGAACGATTCGCACAAATACACTGCAAATATCATTGACCAACACTCCCGAACAGACTAACCCTATCAAAGCAAAACTCAAGGTAAAATTTAATCACCTCAAGAGTTCATAAGAAAGCAAGCCCGGTGAAGAGTAGTTGTGACCAAGAGAGACAGCTAGCTTGCGATCTCTGTGTTAGGCTGCAGAATAATTAACTCTTTCAGCTGAATTAATTTCTATGTACCAGATGTTATAAAATTTCTCGGTCAAATCCAATTTGTTTTCAGCAAATTGTTGTTACCGAGATCAAAAAATAGCCCCTTCTCTAGATAATAATTTTACGGTTAATAATCTCGATCTTGCGTATTGGAGCTCGCGCAATATTAATCGCGTCTGCCAGCCTGACACAGTGACTCGGTGACAACAAAATGTTTAAAACAAATTGGATTTGACCGAGAAATTTTTCAGTGTAGAGCACAGTGTAGAGCACTGCTCTACACGGGATTTGTGCTTTGATAGACTTGATATAAATATTACAAAAGAACCCGCTTGAAGTGATTTGTCTTGAGTTTGTGTTTATAACATTAGTCAGTTCGCAACTGATTATAAAATTTTCCTCGTTTGTCCCTCGGTCTTCGAGAGTTCAGTTATTCATATCATAACAACAAAAGCAGCTCGACCGATTTGAGACTCTTGTAAAACTCTGAAAACCATAACAAGCCTCTGCGAGACTCCGTTCCTAAATCGCTTACAATCGACTCCGGAAAAATAGAAATTAATTTAATCCATTTCAAAACTGCGAAAAGAGTTTGACTGACAAGATGGCAAAAGCTCGCTCGATTCTTTCGTCATTCGTGCATGCTGCAAATATCATTCGCGAACAGGCTAATCCTATGAAAGCAAAACTCAAGGCAAATTTAATTACCTCAAGAGTTCATCTGAGTGTAATATTTATACGAAAGCAAGCCCGGTGGAGAGTAGTTAATCGTTGTGACCGAGATCGACAGCTACCGATAGCTTGCGTTTGGCTTTTGAATAATTAACTCTTTCAGTTGGATTAATTTTTTTCGCGCCATTTTGCATACATTACATTCCGCATAATTATGCGATTCCGCAAGTCATGCCACATGCCATGCCGCAAACTCATTCCTTCTTTTACCCTCACCGCATTATTAAGCCGGTTACAGACGAGCAAGTTTTCCTTGACAAGTTTTGACTTGTCAAACTTTATTTGCTGGTGTGTAAAGAAAAACTTGTCAAGTTTTTCCTTGACAAGTGCACTTGTTCAAAAACTAGCATGCTAGTTTTTTTTTTTGAACAAGGAAAAACTTGACACATCGCAGAACTTGCTCGTCTGTACGGGTCAACAAGGAAAACTTGTCAAAAAAATTGCCGTCCGCTGTGTAATTGAATTGCTGGCTACAGTGAATATTTGTCAAAGAAAATTTGTTCATTCGTTCACACCAGCAAATAAGACTTGTGAAGGCAAAACTTGCCAAAGAAAACTTGTCGTTCATAAACACGAGCAAATAAAAACTATCAACGACACTTGTCAATGAAAACTTGTTCGTCTGTAACCGGCTTTACGGTAGTCTTTGCCGGAGAGCAAGGCCTTTTGTATTCAACGCAGGCGCGCATAGAAAGAGCAGACAGGACCAAGACCTCGCGTCAGTTTCTGCTCAGCATCAAGTACGTGTTGCACTGTGTTGATCCATGGTAAAGTAGCTCTGGGCACGAGATAGGAAAGGAATAGTTTTTGTCATCCGCTAGCGGCCTTCTTGTATGCCCAAAAGTTCGAGACCGTCGACATTTTTGTCTTTTCCGATCAAAACAGGCCCTTTGAAATATGAGAGTGGCGTGAAAATATTCTAATGGCCACTCGACTCCCTCTGACTTGAAATTTGAAGGGGCGCAAACGATGAAGTAAACTTTGAGAATCCAAGTGATTGCAGATAGTAAATGCTGTGGTGAAAAGCGTCAAAAAAGTCGGAATTGTTTTGGCGTCAAGCTAATTTGCATAGCATAGTAGTTATTGTGGCCAATCAATAGAGAGTCGGAGAGTTCAGTACAGTAAACATCTTCGAAACAAACTTGCGAACACACGATCTTTAAATATCGCAAAAAAAGGAATGCAATTGTAGCGGCGGTCGAAACACCAGAACCAAACATACAACGAACTTGTCTAGTATCGACGCACCAACAAGCAAGATATATTTTACGGACAATCACTTGAGCTTTATTCCAAGATCATATCGTAAACTGAAATTAATAATACAAAGAAAAAGCTAAAACTCAACATCTAAGACACGCGACATTCCGATCATTCTTTCACAAAATCGTATGTTCTCAGCAGTATATATGATCAAAATTACTACAAAATTCAATGTATAACTAGGCGAAGAATGTCTTATAACAAATCAAGCTAAAATAATAGTGAATACAGAGAGATCAACGTGCAAGAATCACTGCCTTAAATTAACCAAAATGATCGATGCCATGAGGCACTAAAAATACTTTGTTGAAACTTCCTATAAATCGATGAATTTATAAAACAGCAAATTGGCTTTTTAGTAGAAGAAAGAAGTTAAAAACTTACATAACAGTCCTGCTATGCCGTAGCTTGTCCAAGAACCTCGATGTTCGTGCAACAACTACTAATACGAACAAGGTGATCTGAACTCTCCGACAACTTGAGCCTTCTAACTAAACTTGCGATAAAGGCGTTGCTATAATAGATTGCGTGCTTAGGAAAACAAAACGTCATTAACTGATTACAAGAAACAAAGTTCCATTATTAAATTATGTTCGGGAATGTCATGCAATGCAGTTACAGCAATCAACACAAAAGGGAAGCACATGTATTACAAATACGAAGTTTCGACCACTTGAGTACTTTTAGGCTGGATTGAAACGACGGGCGCGATCCATTTGGGCAAAAATTTCGGTTTGAATTTCCGAAATACTCAGGTGTCAAATGGAACGGGTTTTTCCACTTCAGTAAACCGGTCTCGTCCCATTGGCAAATGCAGATTCCGCCATCTTGCCTTCGACATCTGACAGTTAAAGGAAACTGGGGGAGCCGAGCGTCTCACCGAAATGAAATGCCAAATGGAACAGAAAATTTCCGGTAATTCCGATATTTCGGGAAAATGGACAACCTCGAGAGGTTGACCAAAATTTTCGAGATAAACTTTCCGGAAATTACCGTTCCATTTACCTCTGAAACGAAAATTCCCGAATTTTTGACCAAATGGATCGCGCCCGACATATTGTCGAGAAATGCAAAGTTTTCTCAACGGATTGGCACAATTGGGTAATTCGATAAAATCAGGAACCAGTCATTGAAACTCTAGTAATTGTTGAGGCCGATTAAATTATGTTTATATCACGAACAATCTCGTTACATGTTTTACATGTAAAAGTAAATTCACGGAAAGTTATGGACTTTCTTTAAAATTTCATGGGCCTTACAAATAATTTTAAACGTTGTTACAATTTATCATTCCGGAAACGAAACACAAATGCCAAAACATTTTGTTTAAAACAAGTGCGCTGTGAAAATAGGTTTGACACAGTTTCAAAACTGTAAATATCTGTCCAATCAGAAGTGCCCGTTCCCACGAGTGAAACAGGCAAGAAACGTAACTTGCACGCAATATCGGGAAAGCAAGCGAATCCACTCTAATGCTACCCTAGGTGTCAGAGGTCGCGTTAGCGGGTTCACCGCTCCTAACTCATACATTTTGGTGCGTTTTCGCCTATCGTCCACACTAAAACGCCCAAAAATGCTGATAAACCAAGACAAACGGTTTCAAAAGTGGAGTCTTTTGAAAACGCATGGTTTTGAAAACGCCTCGTTTCTGCTATCATTTATTACTAGTTCTGAGACTACAGCCCGAGGGGGCCTACTAAAAACCATTTAATACGGGGAGGCTCCGCCCCGAGGTCCGACCCCTTACCCTTTTATATACCATTTTTGACAGAAAAGGTACCCCTTTTGTATACCTTCCATTAACAATTGTTACCCCTTTCGCATACCTTCGATCAGAACAGTACAATTAATTAGGTATGTGTGTTCGAAATATTATAATGAAAGGTCCTTTTAAATACCTAAATAGAGGGGAGAGGAACGGTTTAGGGAGGAGGTAGAAATGGCCAAAATAGATAGGGAGGAGGGAGAAGGGAAGCAAAAAAATAGGGAGACGGGAGAACCAGCATAAAAAGGAAGGACGGAGGATGTTCTTTAAAAAAAATGTGACATGAATGTTTAATGCACATGTCATCGGCTTCCCTGTGGGGTCGACCCCCGGGCTAACCAGGGGGATTGTAAGATCAGTTAAGCAAACTTGAGGAATTTCCCCAGAGAATTGGGAAATCTTGCAAGACAAAGTCCCCTGGGTGAGGTGTCTCTCAGCAGAAAATCCCCCAGATATACTTTACAAACTGGTGAATTCCCCCACCCCCTAATTTTGTTACCATAAAACAATGTCAAGATTTTCCCCTACCCTCGGGTAAAGAATCCCACCCATCTCCTTGTATTCTCCCACATATCTCCCTGGTTGGCCCGGGGGTCGACCCCACGGGGAAGCCGATGACATGTACATAAGGCCTTAGTAACTCTTTGCTTTGGTAGATTTAAGGGGTAATGCCCGCTACCATGTGGCCTTAGTGCCTTTTGAGTGGCTTCAGCTTACTTGATCACATTAATTTGTGAAGTATCCTTGTCACTCCGGCCACACCCCACAAGCTTTACGTTTTCATTGCTTGTTTTATTGATATGTGGGTACTTGAGCCTGAGCATTAGCTATGCCATGCTGACGAGGCCTAACAAGGCCGAAACAGCTGTCCGTGGCTGCTAATGCTTGGGCTCAATCTTTGCTTTGGTAGATTTAAGGGGTAATGCCCGCTACCATGTGGCCTTAGTGCCTTTTGAGTGGCTTCAGCTTACTTGATCACATTAATTTGTGAAGTATCCTTAATTCAATGACCTTACTGACTCACAGATGAGGGCAGCTTTGGCCACGAACTGCAAGTTAAAGTGTATGTAAGAGTTCTCGCATGTAGTCTCAATAATTTCTTGCCCTCCCCTTAATTGTGAGTCTTGTGAGGTCATCATTTGAACACTGTACCCAGTCTTGGCCGAGTGGTGACGACAGCACTGATCTGTCTGATTTCCGGGCTTTTGTGACTTCTTTTGTTTGGCGTCGGTTTTAGCGAATCTGAAGTTGTCGGAGTTTTTTTAGTATCAAAGTGAGTGAAAGTTTTTCATGTGAAAGCCGAATCACGAAAGTTTCCTTCCTTGTTTTTTTTATTCAATATAAGGCTAAATTAACGCTGCATGGTTTATGTTTTTGTGCAAAAGAAAATGGTACTGCAGATCGCGCAAGAATAATTTGTGGAAAGGGAAGTCAGAAAACTATTAAACTAAACTGATTAACAATGTAATCGAATTTTAGAAATATTTCGTTTCAAGATCATTATGGACTTCATGTACAGGTTGATGTTGCGTTACCTTGACGGAACTGACGCATTAGTGGACAATTCCAAACATTTTCAGACCTTTTCATGGTCATCAACAACCATTTCCAGTTCAGCCACACAGCGATATTCCTTTGCTAGAAAGCATGCATTAAAGTAATTCTCGTCATGATTCAGTTGTCCTTGTGTTAATTTGCTGGCCGCAAACTGTCCAGTCTGTCAACGGACAGGAAGTTGTAAGTTATAAGGAGTCTGTAAGTATGCGTGCTTCCGATGCGAAAGGCTACAACTTTAATTTTCCCACCTTTAAGTCCGCAGTATGTGCGCTAGTGTTACCTAGGTTCGCTTCGATTTGGTCACTGATACCATTCTTTTGCAAGACACAAATTGTTAGGGTTTTTTTAGTTTAATGGAAATTAAATGTCACGGAGCCCACAGAAATACTCGCAAAATGAATTTAAAGAACAGAAAGTGTTGCAATGCTAAACATTAAAATTCCGTACAATCTTGAAAGGATTTTTAAATTTTAGTTCCAATTGAGAAATTGTTTTTCTATCACTTAGGCATCCCTAAGTCGTTGTATGCTCTCGAAAAGGCCCATCATCCAAGCCTGTGTCCTTGTCTTCAAACTAAGTGACTAACTGAATTAACGAATGTACTTGCCTTACTCTGTTTCATGTGGCAAGTAGTTGTGAATAACCATTATGACCTTTATACGGTAGTTAAAATAAATATTGTAAACAACAAAGCTTCAAGCTTACGTGACAAAACCGAAAGGTAATATGGGAAGAACGAAATATAACGACATGACAAACGTGTTTCGTATGTTTTCCTTCTTTTAAGACATGTGGAAACGAGGCACTGAGGTGAAGTAGCAAATAAAATAAGCCTGTTAAAAGACTTGTCAGGGAGAAAGGTGAAAAATCAGGGAGGAGGGAGAAACGGCCGAAAAAATTAGGGAGGAGGGAGAAAAAAAAAAAGAAAAAAATAAGGAGAAAAGAAATTTAACTGCCCGTTCCTCTCCCCTCAAAATAGCAGAATTCCCTACCCTTTCATATACTTCGACTCGTGAAATCCCTACCCTTTCATATACCTGAAGCGTGAAAAAGGTACCTCTTTCGGGCGGAGCCTCCCCGTATAGGCCATTATAGGGAGTACCCACCCCCCCCCCGCAGGGGATTACACCAGTCGTTCACATGTCGTCCAGTGGTAAGCCGTTCCAAAATAGCTCACGCACGCTTCGCGTGCCTATGTTTGTGATAGTCACTGACGGTTTCCGTGTTTCAGGTGAATCCCTCTGGAGTTTTCACGAAGGCAAGAATCCTAATTAGTCATCTATCTGCCGTTACTTCTTCTCATACCCCGTGTCAGCTCCTGAGTTCCTAGCTGAACAAAAGAAGAACTAAGCAATGAGAATTTTTCATCGAAGTTTTCCGCGCAACCGTCTCATTCGCTTGTTTGCGTTGTTTGCCTTGGTCCTTGTCCTGCTTTTCTACGCTGGTTATACCCACGAATCGATGGGATTTCAACTCGACAAGGCGAGCAATAATACCACGTGAGTAGCATTAACCTAAGCTATAGTTTGGACGATGTCAAGAAAACATAACAGGATTAACGACCATAGTAGAATCATTAGGGATGTAGTTGTTGTTATTCTACATAAGCTACTGGAGGAATGACTCTTTGTATTCGGAATAAGAGAAAACGTGGAGTATGGTGTTGCAAAGAATACATACAGTGGAAGCTCGGTCAGTTTAAGGGGCTGTTTACATGGAGGCAGGAAGATCCTAGCACTAGGAAGATCCTAGAGGGCGAACCAACTTTTCGTTCTGTTTACATTCAGAAATTTTGGTCAGGAATTTCGACGAAATTGTCTTCCCGGCCGCCGCCATGTTTGTTTGGTTTGATGTTTTTGCCCCTGGTACTAGGATCTTCCTAGCGAAAGCATTTTACATGATGCTAGGATCTTCCTACCTCTCAGCTAGGATGATCTTGGGATAAGGAAGATCCAAGCGCTAGGGCCAAGTACAACCCTTTGCATGTAAACTGAATTCAGAAAACATATGCCGCTAGGATGATCCGCCTTCTAGGATCTTCCTAGTGGTAGGATCTTCCTCCCTCCATGTAAAGGAGGCCTAACTGAAGTGCCAAGGGACCGGGGAAATTGGTTCGTTATATCAATCCAACAAATTAATAGCAAGTTAAAGTTATTAGACGAGCAATAGTTCGTAACTTAATAATTTTGCACTTATTTATTGCTTAGTAAATATTGGATGAATTGTTAAATAAAATTTTTATTATTTTTATTTAAAATTATTATTATTATTATTATTATTATTATTATTATTATTTATTCGCTGAGGTAGATTTTACATTTGGGCTCTTGGAATGTGTTCGTTATAACGAGGATTTCGTTATATCGAGGTTCATTTTGTCCAGGTTTTGTTCCACGCATTTTACTGTAACTTTGGCCGGGCTGAAGAACATCGTTCGTTATACCGAGGACGTCGTTACATAGAGGTTCTTTAAACCAAGCTTCCACAGAATTCTGAAGGAGACATGATTTTAGAGGAAGTGAGAATAGTCTAGACGGAGCCGTCCACTACCACGTCTTTGCTACGGGCTTGGCTGTGCAAATTCCCTGCCAAAATTGTCCCAAACATAGTTATGCAACGATTTCGAGTGGTATACCGTGGAGCATCCCACGAGTCACTTGTATTTTCTTGGTATTCGTGTGTATGCAAAGAAAATACAAGTGACGAGAGGGATATTCTACGGTATACCACGAGAAAGGGTTGCATAACTATTTTATACCATGCCATAGAAAATACAGTGGCCAGAAAGGCCAGCATGAGCGGGAATCTCAAAGCACGATGGGAAGGTTGGGTGTGATACTGTTGAATTGCATTGATCGATGGGAAGGTTCGATGGAATACTGACGAATATACAACGACTTTCCTGCATTCTGATTGGCTGTATTTTCTATGGCATGGTAGAAAGGTTTATATATAGGTGGATACGAAGGCATCGTTTGATTTATTATTTTTCATCCATACAGGCAAACAAATGTAAACACAACTGGAGTTTCTCCCCTGCCTGCGAAGATGTGCTCTCCCATGAAACAGATCCTATTCCTCAAAACGCATAAAACAGGATCCAGTACGATGGCAAATATTTTATTTCGTTATGGAGATTCAAGGGACCTTACATTTGTACTTGGAGGTGACACGCTTTTAGGATGGCCAAAGAAATTTCGCATTACCTTTCCTTACCAACTTTACGGTCACCCAGACATATTATGCAGCCACACACGATTCAACAAGAAACCAATGAACTGGCTTTTTCCTCCTGAAATCAGCAAGTACGTGACAATTCTCAGAAATCCTGTGGATAACTTCGAGTCTGTTTTCAACTTTGCCCGTCTTGGCAGAGCATATGGCTTAGGGGACAACCCCGACAGTTCTTTGGAACGATTCTTAAATAATCCAAAACCGATACCATATAGTGACTTCAACGTCAAGAAGCTAATGATGCACCTGTCAAGAAACCCCATGATGTTTGATCTGGGTTTAGACGTGAGGCACTTTCAAAGTAGCACCGCTGTTAACGAATACATTCAGTTCTTGGACAAAGAGTTTGATCTTGTCATGATAATGGATTACTTTGACGAATCACTGGTGCTGATGAAGCGAATGCTGTGCTGGGAGATAGACGACATTTTGTACGTGAAAATGAACGAGAGACAAGACAAGGAAAAGGCTTCTCACTTGAGTGCAAGAGTTCAAGAAAACATACGGCGATGGAATAAAGCGGACGTTTTGTTGTTCGACCACTTTAACGCGACTTTTTGGAGAAAAATAGAGATGGAAGGACCAGGCTTTTATGAAGATTTGTCTGCTTTCCGTCGAAGAAAACAGGAAATAAAGCAAATGTGTCTGAAGAACGGAACACGACTTGACCGAGCTTATGGTGACAAATACGTGAAGGGATATTCTATAAGAAAAGGCTTGGATTCAAGTTTGAAACGTTTTTGTGAAAATCTAGTAAGAAATGAAAACGATTACCTTGCGTATCTGAGAAGAAAGAACCAAGCAAGAGTGAGGGATGAAGCTCCCCTGAATAGACAGAATAATGTTAGAGGCCAAAATTGGTGGCAAATGGCAGGCGATTTGCATTATGTACCTGTGCAAGGTGAAAATGGGGCTTAGCAGATCACCACTAGAGTTATTTTTTTGTTTTATGTCCGTTTGTCTCTAAATTGTTGGGTTGCATGTTTGTTTGTTTTTTTCCTTTGGTTGAGATCGATGTATGGGCATTAACTAGGCGAAAGGTACAAAGGGTGGTCGTTTGATTTGAAGTCTTTCACTATCTCTAATTTTAACCATACGCTATATTGTCATTTTCGCGACTACTTAAAGGCGACTATCACGAGAATTGTCATAAGTTTGTTCAAATTGCGAGTAAGGCTACGTTAAAGAGGTAGAAAATCAACTAACATAATTTTATAGCGATTTTTCCAAGACACAATGACAAAAAGTGAAAACGTTGACCTAACTTTCAAGTTTTAATCCATTTTGTTCTCGTCATGCATCCGTGGCCACAGACAATCACAAATAGTTCAATGTACATGTTAAGTAGTTCTTAAAAAAACTGCAAAAGGTTTCATTGTTGCAAATACATCTTCGGGTTTGTCCAAATTACGCCACAGTTCCCCTCTAAAGACTTAAGTCACGAGCGGTAATCAGAGGCGTTGGGGGGGGGGGGGGGGGGGGCGGTGTTATTCATTTATTTATTATTTTTTCGCTTGTAAGATAAGATAAGATAAGATAAGATAAGATAAGAGATAAGATAAGATAAGGGCGGTGTTATTCATTTATTTATTATTTTTTGGCTTGTTTTACCTTTCCACCAACGACTAAAAAGATTTTTTTCTTGGTGTCCGGTACTTTTCGCAAAGCACAAAAAACGCATTGAACGCCAAAAAATTCCACTCAAAGACTGCTAAGATGTACAGTTTGATAAGGGATTAACCAAACAATTGAAATCACTCGGCAAATTAGGTATCGGCAGTGTCCTTTGTTCAGAAAGTAACTGAAGATCAATTATTGTTGAGTTTGTTTATTCGTTTATATATGGCTATTTATAATTATTGTTTTCTCCATTCAAAGTACATAAAGAATCACTTATAGACTAAACAAGTACAAGGTGTAAGAAAATAGAATGGAGAGGGGCACAATATAGTAAAAACTAATTACTGCCCTGGGCCCAGTGAACTTGGAGTCCAGTGTAGTTACTGTTTAATAAAGACAATTCAAAATGATTTTCACTCTTAAGTTTTGACTGGAATATAACTTAATTTTAAGCGGAAAATTTGATTTAAAACCTTCTCAACGAGCGAGATGAAAACGTCCGTTAACTCCTAATCCTGGGTTAGCGTTAACCGGCTTTCGAACAACCGGTCCCAGAACAACATTTAGTTATAATTACGGCTCTCTCTACTTTCCCTTAATGATAATTGGATTTTTTTTCTGGAAAAAAATTAAAGCAATCGCAAACTGGTTAGAAAGTACGGACATGAAAAAAAATTCTAGCTCTTCGAAGAACAAGTGAAGAGAATTGTGTTTAAACCATAAACCCCCATGACATTGTCACGCCAGTATCCCGTAGAATCTTGCTACACAAGGGCGGATCCAGGCTTTTTCTTAAGAGGTGGTGCACCATGGCCATGTTTTACTTCAATACCAATATACCACGTAGTTTTTTTTTCTTCTCCTTCTTTTTTTTTGCAGAATACTTGTTATACTAGAAAGGCGCAGGTCGTCTCAGGGGATGGGGGGTGCGCACCCCCCTGCACCCCTCCCCTAGTTCCGCCCCTGCTGCACAACTGAATGCAAGGGAAAAGGGGTTTCGTAATTGCGCGGAATTGTAATTTTGGCGCCAGTCTTTGGAACAGTCTTCCTCGTGACGTAAAACAAGCAGAGTCCCTTGGGTTATTTAAGCGTTTAATGAAGAGAGTACGTTGAGGCAAGGCATTCGTGGAAAGCAGCTTTATTTAGGTTTATGTTTTAAGTATAGTTTTTATAATAGTATCTTATGTATTTAATGTGTATTGAAAACGAGATGTTCCATATGGTTAATTTCAAGATTTAGAAGCTCACTGCAGAAGCTATATAGTTATGAATCTGGTTCAGTTGGAATAACATAATGGCTTTAAGTTGTTACGTCCCCCTGGCGGTCCTTCATTTAAAACTAAGAAAAACTCTACCACATTGAATCCCACCACTTTCAACAAATGCACCTTTACTGAGTTTAAGTTTATCTGAAGAGAACTGCCGTGTATAAGAGAAAAAGAAATATTCTACTATGGCAAAACTGTGACAGGGACAACTTGTAATCTATATCCAATGGGTGCTATGAAAGCACCGCATATGGTACGTAAAACGTGCTTGATTCTCGCAAGAATCTTATAATTTAATTTTAATTTACCTCGAATAGTTACTATGAAAATTCCGCATATGGTATAGAGCGCGGGGTTGATTGAGTTCATGCGGGGATTTGTTTTATAATTCAGGGCGGGGGGCTCGGTATGATTTAAGAAAATCAGACACTTGGATATTTTAAAAGGGAACTTGACAAAATTAACAACAATTGTCAGTCGGGCTCTCACACGGCAATCTTGTTAAACAGTGTTGTTTTAATTAATTTTTTTTATTAATGTAATATATACTGAAGATTTTACCGTGTATAAACAAATAAAGTAAGTATGTATGTATGTATGTATGTGTGTGTGTGTGTGTGTGTGTGTGTGTGTGTGTGTGTGTATGTATGTGTGTATGTATACTTTAATGCGGACAATTCATTCTTTGCGTACGAATTAGTTTCAGCAATTCCTCAGATCTAACATTTTGCTGAATACCAATTGCAAAAGCGAAAAATTAATTTCCGACTTCGCTCGATCCAAGTCTTTTCTAAAGTGAGCTCTTCAATGGTTTCTCTCGGTGAGTGTTCATTTCATTTTGGTATCCGGCAATTGATGGTGGTTACACAGAATGGGTGGAACACTGCTGCAGCACTGCTGGAGGTGGAGTCAAGAAACTGACAAGATCCTGTATCAATCCACCTCCACAGTATGGAGAAAAACGCTGTGAGGAACCAGCAGCGAAAACTGAACCTTGCAGCGTAAGTCCCTGTGGTAAATTACATAATAATTGTCAAAAATTTTAGTTACTGTTCCTTCTCGATTCTTCTATTCAACTTCCTCTTCTTTACAAATAGGCAACTTTCACGATAGCGTCATTTGACTACAACTACCAGAATTCTGTTTGTTTTATCTTTGTTATTTAAAATTTGTAATCCCAGCAGGGCTTAGCACGAGAAAAGCAAAATAAAACCTGAAAGATGCTTTTAGTTGTAGTCAAATGGCGTCATCATGCAAAAGTTGTATTGGCTGATTGATTGATTGATTGACTGTCTGACGGATTGATTGGTTGATTGATTGACTGACTGACTGACTGACTGACTGACTAATTGGTTGGTTGGTTGGTTGCGTTCTTTCCTTCATTCATTCCGGCATTCATTTAGTCATTCATTCAGGGATTAGTTAGTTAGTTTGTTTGATTTGGCTTTCCAAGACTTTTCAGCCTTTCCTCATGAAATCTGATAATGCTTTTCCATGAGAAGACACCGAGATTTTACCAAACTAATTTTCGCTAAAAAGTTAAGGAACGGAAATTCAGTTTCCCATAATTACAAATTTTAAATTTAAATGCTGTATTCACAGATTCAAAAGTTAAAATTCCCGTGTGTAGCATAATAAAACGTGACACACGGTGGGAGAAACGCTTAGGCGCCACAGCTTTCGTTAGCTTAGTTAAGCCTGGCAAGCAGTTTTCAGGGATCTGAAGTATTCCACGCCGCTTGAATTATATGTATTTATTAGACTCTTCACATAAAATATAGATTGTCTAACAGATAATATTCAATCTTCACTTTCCCGGTCTTTCGTCGTAGCTTGAACCGAAGGGTTAAACGGAAGTTAAACGCCGACTTGCTGTAACAAGTTCAATCACCCAGTTTGGTATTTTGAGTTGGGGTATACTAAGTGCCTCAACTAGTGAGACGCAAGATGGTGTTGCGGATTCATAAATTCATTATAGCCTGCGTGGCAGGCGTAGAAAAAAATCCCCTCTCCCTTTTTCCCTCCCTCCTCCTCCCTATTCTACGCCCGCCAGGCAGGTTATAAATTCATTCACTTGTACGACATTAAAAATTAACTTTGGGAAAATATGAAAAGCGTGTCAAGTACCGATGCCTTGTCTTTGATTGAGGTAACGGTTCAAGAAGTCCAACCCACCTCTTTAAATTGCGTGCTGATTTTTTCTTTTTCACATGATGTCTCCACTATTGCTATCAGTAGATCCTCCACATCCTACCTTTCGCCTCTCTTTACTTTCAAGCATTGGTTTTAAAGCCAGTGATAACGTTTCAACATTACTGGCCAATAACATCCAACGTTGTTGGGTGCAGCATGTTGGGTGTTGTTGGCAGCTGGAACAACAACTTCCGTCCAACAACCGCCAACAACAACAGAATAGGTTACGTGTTAAAACAACAATGTTGGGATGATTTGCGCGCGCCCTAAAATAGTAAAAATAAGTAAGTATGAAGTTGTTTAAGCCCCGATAACACGATTGTTTTTGTTTGTTTGATTTTTGCGACTTTTCGAAAGAGTCGCGTTCAGTGGCAAAAATCGCTCTTGGGATCAGTCTTGAACTGGCCACGCGACAAACATGCAAATCGCAGCGGAGAGTTTAACTCGATTCAATTTCTGGCTCTTTTTTGTCCGGCGATTTTTTAAAGCTGTAGCGTCCCCTCCAGCCCGGGGTCAATTTCACAAGAGTTTTCGGCCTCACGTTCCCAACGCAATAACTTTTGCCTGCGAGGTAAAAACTTGTTCCAACAAACGTCGTTTAGACTGCACTTATGTCCAGGATTTCGAGCGTTCACAAAAATTTGCTAGCAAATCTCGATAGCAATTTTGACAAGGAATTTTCCTGTAACTGCCAAAACGATCGTTAATAAAAATCTCAAATATCGCAGGAATAACAAATTCCGTAAGTTAGATGAAGACAAAGGACAAAAGATAAAAGGTACCTTAACCAAGGCGGGAATACATATAGCAAATATAGCAAATGCAACAAGGACTTTCCTGCAACTGCCAAAAAGATCGTTAACAAAAATCGCAAATATCGCGATAATAAATTCCTTAAGTTAGATGAAGGCTACCAATTAAAAATGATCGTTAACAAAAATCTCAAATATAGCAAGAATAACAAATTCCGTCAGTAAGATGAAGGCAAATGAAAAAAGTAAAAAGCGCCCTATCTAAGCCGCGAATAGAGCAAATACACAAAAAGTAACAAGGACTTTTCCTGCAACTGCCAAACGATCGTTCGCAAGAATAGCAAATTTAGCAAAGGAATAGAAAGAAAGTGACAAAGGCAAAGAGGGTCTCGCTAAGCTGCGAATTTCGCAAAAGTAATAAGGATTTTGTCTGCAGCGACAAAATACCTGTTAACAAGAATCGCAAAGAATGACAAATTTAGCAAACGAAAAGAAGGAGAAAGTGACAAAGACAATTTCTTCGTCAATTTCTCCGAGACCGCTCTCAGCAGATCTTTGGCATCGTTTGGTTGATCATAGGATATCGAAGGTAAAAGCCGACCTGACGTGGCAGTAGAGCAGGACAGCGGAAATTGAAACCCACTGGAGGTGGAGGGTTCTATTTTACAATCCAGCTCATTATCACCAGATGAAGCTAGAAATACAAACTCTTATTTTGAATCACAAGACAGGCATAATTTGCATACCGGTTTATTGGACACATTCAGTTAAATATTCAGATTTACACCTTTGGAAGAGACCAAACCAACGACACTATTGTTGACGATCGACCTTCCATAACGGGATAACTGCAAGACCATCTGCGGGATTGTGCGCAAGATTGGGGGCATCAGAACTCTAATGTGCACCGCTCTCTAAGAAGAGGCCTATTTTTTCCTAAAAACAATGATTTCAAATGCTATGTCCTTTGCGCCGAAGATCTTGGAAGTACAAGAATTTATTCTCCGCAATAATTACTGAAACCTGGTTGAAATCTACAATCGTGGACTCTGTTCTTGTCTCTAAGAGCTTTATCTCGCTCCTTCGGTGGAAGTATGCTATGGGAAGACTGTCCAGGGAACTGGTTAATTCAGCCATCCGATAGCCATTATGGCTCTTGATCCAATAAATTCCCGTCATTCATTTCCGGAAAATTCTCAAAATCCAAGGGAGACATGCAAAGGAAACTAATAGCATAATCGGAACTTTTCCGGCTTTTCTTTTCTTTTTTTTTTTTTTTTTCATTTGTGGCTTGGGCCATTCTGTGTTGGTAAAGACCACTTTCTTCCCGATGGATAACCGACACAGAGAATGGATAAATTGTTTTCAATAATGTCGAACTAATCTTCTGACGTTGAAACGTTTAGTTTTTCAGTACAGGTACATATCGCAAATCCCTGGCTACTTCCCAGCCAGTTTCGTTTTTAATCTTGGTATATTTATCCACGTCAGCAGTCCTTAGGTTTACCATTCGCTTGGTTCTCAGGTAGGCAAGGTATGCGTTTTCAGTCCTCACCAGATTTTCACAAAAAGCTTTGAAACTCGGATCCAGATCACTTCTGACAGCATATCCCTTCACAATTTTGTCATGATAAGCTCGTTCAAGTCGAGTTCCGTTCAGACACATCTGTTTTATTTCCTGTTTTCTTCGGCGGAAGGCAGACAAATCGTCATAAAAGCCTGGTCCTTCCATCTTTACTTTTCTCCAAAAAGTCGCGTTAAAGTGGTCGAACAACAAAACGTCCGCTTTATTCCATCGCCGTATGTTATCTTTGACTCTTGCACTCAAGTGAGAAGCCTTTTCCTTGTCTTGTCTCTCGTTTATTTTCACGTATAAAATGTCGTCTATCTCCCAGCACAGCATTCGCTTCATCAGCACCAGTGATTCGTCAAAGTAATCCATTATCATAACAAGATCAAACTCTCTGTCCAGGAACTGAATGTACTCGTTAACAGCGGTGCGATTTTGGAAGAAATTGAAGCCGAGGCCCAAGTCGAACAACATGGGATTCCTCGCCAAATACCGCATTATATTACCTTTGCGGGTGTGGTTATAAAATGTGATCGGTTTTGGCCTAGCTAAAAATTTCTCCAAAGAATCTTGGCTGGCGTCTAAACCAAAAGATTTGCCCAAACGGCAAAAGTTGAAAACCGACTCGAAATTATCAACAGGATTTCGAAGAATGGTCACGTATTTGCTTGTTTCATGAGGAAAAAGCCAATTCATCGGTTTCTTGTTAAACCTTGCGTGGCTACATAATATGTCAGGCTTTTTGCCGTAAAGACGCAGTGGATAGTGAATGTGAAATTTCTCTGGCCAGCCGAGAATCGTGTCCGCCCCGAGAACAAACGTGAGATTTCTGGCATCTCCATAACGAAAGAAAATATTAGCCATCGTGCTTGATCCAGTTTTGTGGGTTTTGAGAAAAAGAATCTGTTTACCAGAAAGACATTCTGACTGCACTATGGGAAGGGAAGACGGTTCCGCTGTGTTGGCGGTATTTCCTTGCCTGTAAAACGGTAGAATAAAATTATTAACTTATAGCACGTGTCAAGTTGTTTCCAGGAAAACGAAGCACGCAAAGAAGTGGGACTTATTTTAAGCGAGAACTTGAAGAAACTAGTAGCAGCTACCAATAGCAAACTTCATAACGTCAATGATATATGAAATAAATCATATATGAACTGCGGAAATGAAATGAAATGAAGAAATGATCCTCGCAGATGTGAACGCAATTTATGCAACTGCGTAAAGAAGCCTGAAAGAAAAAATTCGGACTTCAACGGGGTTTGAAACCCGGCGTGACCTCGCGATACCGGTGCGATGCTCTACCAACTGTGCTATGAAGCCACTGACGTTGGGAGCAGGTCAATTATTACTGATTTCATAAATCATCCACACTCATTTCTTTCACGGAAACATATGATCATTTCTTCATTTCATTTCATAACGTAAACCCAAAAATCGTTTCTTGAATACACAACGCATTGTCTCATTGCTATGTGGGGAAAATCTAGAGAGAGAGAGAAAGAGAGATAAGACCTCTTTCTCTTTCCACATACTGTACCCCAAAAACGTTGGGCTGCAGCATCATAAAATTAGTATAAAATAGCAAAGTTCGTGAGCTGTAATAGCGAGAATATGGAACACTATGGGGGGCAATGTACCTGTATGCTACGTTTTTGTCACTTTTTCATGCCATCCAAAAAAACCATCACAGTTTTGTAGCACATAACCCCATAAATATCTCAGAAGTTTTTGGTGATTTTTATAGTGTTTGTGAGGAAGAAGAGAAGGTGTGAGGGAAGAGTGATTGTAAGGGAAGGTGAGAAAAATGAAGATTTTAAGGTGATTAAAAATAAAATTTGGAGGTTAAAAATTAATGAACGAACACCAAACAGCCCGCCCTCAACCTGACATGCACCCGCGTTGCAATTGTAGTGGACTTTCTGAGTGTTTGTGTGTGCCTTATTTTCCCTTTATAATTTTTTCATCAATTTACTTCTTATTTCATTAATATTCAGGTATATTGCCCCCTTAATTACAGTTTAGGTCGAACCAAATTAGTTATTAAAGTTCGCCTGCTGAGTCAAACGTCGATTAACTAGACCACGAAAATAAACTGATCGAGGATTGTTTATGACTATTGGCCCAAATCCGTGATATCTGCAGCCATTATTCCCAGGGGTAGCCTCCTACGCAGCCACAGCGGTATCGGTCCTATTCTCCCTCCCCACTAACGTCTGCTGAATCGAGCCGGACATTCCATTCCCATTCTGTTCGAGTATCCAATCAGGAGGGAGAATAGATCCGACACAAACAACGGCTGTGAAGGAGGCTACGGGAACTAAGCCACCGAAATTTAAAAGCCACGATGTGATTGGTCAGTTACTGCAATGGAATGTCCGGCTCGGTTCAGCAGACGTTGGTGGGGAGGGAGAATAGGACCGACACAAAAAACGGCTACGAAGGAGGCTGTCCCAGGGGCGGATCCAGGATTTTTCTTAGGAAGGGGTGCACCACGAAGGAATGACGTAACTGACGGGAGACGTAAAAAAAATTTAAAAGCTAATAACGAAGAAGAAGGCTTATGTGAACTGCTGAGAATACATAGGAAACGATACAGCAGATTTTGTATAACCGTGAAGCGCACTGCACACTGCGCACTGCACAATGTTGTAAATGTATCGTTTTGGTCGTCAAACGAAAATTGTCGAATGGTAGGTAAATTGTGTGGACTCAGTACTTGGTTGTAATTAGTCATGCAGCAAGCTTCTTAAGAAAAGGACACGACTGAATTCCTCGATAACTTTGTCAGTGTTCACTTCAAACTCATTCAGTTACGGCGTTTGACATCAATTCTTGAACCTCAACTCATATTTGACTTCAACAAAAATAAACCACTTATAGTTTTTTCTTCTTTTTAAAGAATACTACTTATTAGAAAGCCGCGGTTCATCTCAGAAAGGGGGGAGGGGTGCCCACCCCCTACACCCCTCCCCTAGATCCGCCCCTGATTCCCACCAAGATGGCCGTGAAGAACGCCTCAGCATCTCCAAATCAAATCAGTCGAACTTTAAGGAGCTTAGTCACGAATTTTGAATATTACTCTGAAAAGCTGGGAAAGGTATTGGAAGCAAAGAAAACCCCAAAATAATGCTTTAGGTTTGTTTAAAATTGGTATATACCACACAAGTGAATAGTACTTTTCCCGCGCTCTGATTGGCAGTTACGGCCGAAAACCGGGAAACTGTGACATTAAGATATACTACAAGTTAGTTATACTGCAACTACAACCTCTTATTACATCCAACGGCATTTAGCATATCCCGGGAGCATATCATGCATAAAGCAGAGCTGAGCGACAGTTTATAGAGATGCTACTGTCAGACGGAAGCCAGAAAAAACCTGACGAAAAAAAACCCAACGGGAGAAAACGCGGCTGGAAATCCGGGTACCCGGGTAGAAACCATGTCTCAACCTCTAAGTAGCCCATCGCACGAGGCTTTACACTTCGAACATCGCGTTGTTAGCTAACATAAAGGTCACACGAAAGACAACGAAGGATGAAGAATGACATACTTAAAGATATATGCAAAACAAAAGTAAAAAAAAAAAAAAATAACGGAAGCCAAATGAGGTGTCAGCCAAGAATGACTTCCCACTCATGCTGCACTTGAAACGAACTAGCCCCAGTCCCTACCGCTCACAAGGCGTAGAAATATTTCATTTCCGGTTAATTCGTTCTCACTCAAACGCCGGAAATACCATTTCTGGCCTCCTCGCGTGTCAGATCGCCGTACCCGGCAGTCGGGAAGGATCTCAAATAGACCAAATAGCCTACTAAATGCCCAGTAGTGAGAAATTTCTATAAAATTTATATGAAACGTCTCATTCCAACTGCCTGAGAGTATCATATCATGATCATATCTTCCTTTAAGCGATTGTGGAAAGGAGTGGCGTCGCGGCCTTCTCGACACTTGACACTTACTGGTTTGACTCACGGTCAAGGTTTCATAGATGTTCATAAATGCCATAACCTCTTCCAAGTTAGAACTGCCAAGCCATTAAGGAAAGGAAGTGGGTTCGGTGCTGACCATTTATGCGAGCTTGGGCATTGTAAGAAATCGCCATATTCTCGACATTTGGAAAAAGTTTACTGTTCCCGGCTGCCGGGCATATAGCCACTAATCCGGGGGGGGGGGTACTCCCTATAATGGCCTATACGGGGAGGCTCCGCCCGAAAGGGGTACCTTTTTCACGCTTCAGATATATGAAAGGGTAGGCATTTCACCAGTCGAAGTATTTGAAAGGGTATGGAAATCTGTCATAGAGGTATTTAAAAGTGACTTTCATTAAAACACACATACCTTATGACTGTACTGTTTTAATTTCTTGAACGCTACATGAAAATGACAAGAAGACATCCTGTTTTAGGTATATGAAAGGGGTACTACTTGTCAATGGGAGGTATATGAAAGGCGTACCTTTTCTATCAAAAATGGTCTATAAAATGGTAAGGGGTCGGACCTCGGGGAGAAGCCTCCCCGTATTAAAATTGTTTTAGTACCCTCCGGGCCACTAATACGCAGCAAGAGGATTAATGCTGAAATTGTTTGATATTTATACACCTTTATCCAGAAACAAACCAAAGCAGTAGTGTTTTTCCCGATTAAACTGAATGCTTGCAGTGCTTGGTGTAACCCGCAAGCAACCCGTTTTGTATCAATGTATTTGACGATTCAGTTGTCTGTTTTGACCTACGGTATCGCAGCCTATCATGTTTGTCGCCTCCAAAAATATTCTACTCACGTGAAATTATATCCTGTTTGCCCAGGCTGACGGAATCCAATAAGTTCTTGTTTAGTAACAATGAACACGTACAGAAGACACGACAACGAAATCAATGCGGTCAGACAAAGAAGACGGCCGAGAAAGGTGCGAGGAAAAATTCCCATAGCTGGTTTTGAATACGCCGGTGTTTGTTGAGCCCCTGTGTCAGCCAGATGGCTGGTGAAGTGACGTAAACAAATTCATGATGGGTTAGCGCCCCAGGGCTACTTCCTTATATGGCCTATACGGGGACGTGCCGCTGGGTATGGTTTTATGGCCCATCTGACCTGAATAGGGTATATAATTCAAATAAACTAAGAAAGCAAGGCTGAATTTACGGTCAAGGAAATATATTTTCTTATTTGTTCTACTATTTGTCGCTGATCAGATACTTTATTACAGGATCCGGTGCTTTTATTTTGTCACGTCTCGTTGGTCCTTGCAAGCGTATAACCGTTTTAAACTATATAATTCAAGTGAGTGTCTCATCAGTGTCTGGACCCGTTGTAATCAGGGTATGGTTGAAATATTAAACAGGATCAAGAGCCCATCTCAGGATCAAGGTTTCAAACACCCAGTGGCACCCAAACATGCGGTCAAGTACCCCCCCCCCCCCACCGAGGTTAACGCACCTTTGATCAGGCGTTCTTAATTGTTCAATACGTCAGGAGTGGAAAATTAGTAGATGGACACCAAAACAGTTCCCCCAGCGACCTGCAGTGCCCTTGTGAGGTGGCAACTTATTATTATCTTCAACTGGAGCTTTGAAAATTAAAATAAACTGCTATAAAACATGTGACGGCAAAGAGAAAAAAAGAGAAAGTGTTTGCGAAGCGAAGCCTTACAAAAAGACTACAAAAGAAATCCGCGTGTACCAGTATAGTAGCCGATTCAATAAAATGTACATGAAGCTTTTTTATGTCCATACAATACATACATCGTCCTGTCACTTCATGCACGCGCACATGCACGCGTTATTGTTTAAGTCTTCTCACCGTAATACACCATTTTGCTGATGATCAGTTCCTGGTGAATTGTGGGTAGATCCAGTCCTTTGTGGGGGCAAACGGCCATTTTAGGACGTAATCAGAAATAATATGGTAATTTTGACCGTTTGCCCCCACAAAGGACTGGATCTACCCACAATTCACCAGGAACTGATCATTAGCAAAATGGTGTATTCCAAACGTGATTCCATTGGAAAGGCTCTTGAGGCATTTCTTATTCAGTTAGGTAAAACATTAGAACCTGCATTTTCAATCTTGTATCATTTTAGTTGCCTTGTTATTTTCCTGTAGCTTTGACACATCACGTACTATTTTAAGTCATTTCCGGTAAATATAAATACCATGTTAACTCGCGTTTTCCTGCAATAAACCTGAAGAAGGCTGGTGCTGGCCAGCCGATATACCCTACCCTACGAAGTCTAGAGAAGACACCTTAATATCGTATCTTCGCAAACTAAAGAAGGATAAAATCATCGATGATGCCACCCTCCATAAGATACTACCATGTGGTTCTACTCCTGGTGTCCTCTATGGCCTTCCTAAGGTTCATAAACCTGGTTCCCCTTTTCGCCCAATTGTTTCCTCTATAAACACTTACCACTAAAATCTGGCATCATATCTTGTACGCATACTTCAGCCCATCTCCACGAATCAGTTGACAATTAAGGACTCTTTTAGTTTTGCGGACTGGGCCAAGACGTATAACCATAACAACGAAGTGATGTGCTCGTTTGACATTTGTTCATTATTTACGAACGTTCCACTTACTGAGAAAATACAAATTTGTCTTGACAAATTGTATGCCCTCCCCGATGCTCCAACACTGCCGCGCTCAGTCTTGAAAGTTCTGTTTGAGTTTGCCACTAAGAAGAGCCATTTCATATGTGATGGCCAATACTACGACCAAATTGACGGCGTGGCTATGGGTTCTCCTTTAGGTCCTGTTTTGGCCAATATCTTTATGTGCCATTTTGAAGAGAAATGGGTTCTCAGCAACAACGCTCGCCCTTCTATTTGGTTTCGGTACGTTGACGATACCTTCACCTTGTTCGACAGTTTCCACACTACCTCAATAACTGTCACTCAAATATCAAATTCACCGTTGAATTTGAAGAGAACAGTGCAATCCCTTTCCTGGACATTCTCATCAAACGCCACAGTCACACTTTCTCAACATCCATCTACCGAAAGAAGACCTTTACCGGCCTGTACACAAAATGGGACTCCTTCACACCTACGAAATATAAAGTAAACCTCATCCGCACGCTCACTTTTCGTTGTTTCCGCATCTGTTCGTCACCTTCTCTTTTGTGCTCGTTTAAATGAACTGCGTAAATTGTTGTTACAAAACGGTTGCCCTGCTGGTGTTGTCAATTACAACATAGTGATGTTTTGGACTCCTAATCGTCTCCTTCACGGACAGCTGGATTTTCTGTTAGGTGGTGACCTCTATTATGCGGACACGCTTTTATCTGTCTCTTCGGCGTCCGCATTAGAGAAGTTCGACTGTACCTCATTTGATGGGGTCATTCACTGGAGCTTGCGCGTGTATGCACCCCTAACCCCTAAGCCTACGTAACCTCAATACATAATCGTAGTGTGGACTTTGGAATTCTTCCCAGTTCCCACGCAGTTGAAAACGGTTTTGTCATGCGCATTCTCGACCCTCGAGTCTTCGCTCCGTACTGCGCAGGCTGGTCGGGGGAACGAAGACCCAGGGTACGAGGTTGCGCCATGCGCAGATTGAGAACATCAAAGTGAAAGCAAAGATGTCGGATCGACATTTCCTCTCAAGGTTTCTCCAAACTTCACAAGAACTGATAACTTTGAGCACGACACATACGGGCCTTCTTCGGAGTAAATATCAAGAATTTGTTCTGCAGAACCCTGAGTCTGTTTCGCAGATCGAATCCATTTTGCGCGCCTTATCGTACATTCTTCCTGGGAGATTTGGCGCTTCCGAAGCGCTGGCCGAGCTAGTGTTTTCTGCCTCGCAACTTCTGATCCTATTTAACGATGGCATATTTCGCGAGGGGAAAGTTACTTCTGATGAAAATAATGCGTCCAAAAGGAACCCCGTTTTGCTGTGGTTAACTGTAGTGGAGTACTTGGAGGTGTTTATCGAGCTTGGAGCTGGTCGCTTGTGGGGTGATCCAGGGAAGTGGATAATTGTGGTGATCTTACAAATAGCAAAGGCCGCTTTGAGGTTCGCACTGCTTTTCAAGTACAACTCAGGTTTTCAACGAACGCCTCCCATTCCACCCCTGGATCGGTCCAACTTGGTAAACCGTGGACAAGAAGTTGACGGTGAAGATGTGACCAATGGAAGTAGTGAGTTAGATGAACAAGCTGGGTCGTCAGGGGAAAGCAATAGTGGTACTTCTATTGCAAGGCCAACCTGGAGAGGAGCGAGATCTGGAAGGCTTATCAGGTCCCTCAATGCAACACCAACTGGCTGCGCACGTTCCTGGAGGGTTCCAAAGGAGACCTTAGAAACAAACAAGACAATTCATCCGACCGGTCTGTCCTCACGAAGACTGTTTGCTCAGAGTTTGTACATTTCCAAACCTCTTTTTCACATCTCAAGCATGTTTCTGTTTGGTCAAGTTTCATGGAAACCATGGTTAATTTCATGCGGTGTGGATGTCACCTCCTTGGCTCTCATGGGTGACCCAAGTGACTTGAATGAAGAAGAAAAATCAGAATTGTCCAGGAGAACACTTCTTCTGCTGTTGTACCTCTTGCGATCACCATTTTATGATAACTACTCCAAGACAAGGATTCTTGGTTTTCTGAAATTTATGAAAGATACTATCCCTGGTGTGTCTTTTGTACTCAATCCCCTCGTAGACTACCTACCAACATGGCAGAAGATTTACTTTTACAATTGGAGTTCCTAAGCAGTTAAAAAAAGGTTACACGTGAGTAAATTCTATAATTCTACAGGGGCACCCAACGACAAGTTTTGGTAGATATCTGTTCGCTGGAGAGTAATTCGCCTTGGGCTTTCGGCATCAATTAAAGAGTGCACTTGATTTTCCTAACTAATACGTGGCCTAAAAGATTCACAATTGGGAAATCATAGCACCTGAGATTTTTGGAAAGGTCGTAATTGCTGTTTTTGGCAGTCAAAAATGTCAGTTAGCATTTTTGGAAAAAAATACTTTCCTAGAGAGCTCATGGAAAGTTCATTTCTGTTAGCATTTTCTCAAAGGAAGATTTTGTTCCCTAACATTTTCGGGAAATTAAACTTTCAGCTAGGGAATCAGAACAGATGAACTTCTTCTAGCTTATGAAAACATCCCTTTAAATAGATTTCAAACACCACAAGGTACTTACAGGAGCCCAAAAATACCTTTCTACAGCTTTTGGTTGATTTGGCTTGTTGGGTGCCCCTGATTCTGTAACTCCGTCTGTCTTGGAGGGACACTGATGTATTTTTATAGTCAACATGCAGGCTTACAAGAGACGTCTGCATAAAGATCTGCTTTGTTCTGTGATTTACCACCATCTGCTGGTACTGGAAACTCTGATTAAAAAAGCAATAACAATGGACCTTTTAGCTTGTAGACTTTGTTTTCCCAATGTAGACCACGTGATGTTACCATAGAGAACTGCTTCTTTGAAATTTCGCCTTGTTCACGTGCATATGTACATATAATTTACTAAAAGATAAAAGACAAATCCCCTTGGGAAGATCACATGGTTTACATTGGGAAAACAAAATCTACAAGCTAAAAAGGTCTATTCACCTTTCAACAAGTTTGGCAGTCGTCTGGTTTTGCATTGATTGATTGAATGATAAACATGGTCCTTGATAGTTACATTCACCGCTGTAGGTCTGAACTTTCAACTGGGGAAACAATTTGGTCAAATTCAAATATAAAGAAGTTGAAAAGCTCAGCTTTTGAATTTTAGATCCTTCTTTATGGACATGCACAGTAGGGAACCACAATATTATTAACTGTAATGACCTTCGTATCAAGTGTTATTCAGTAACTCCTTGATTATCTGGACTATTTTGACTGGTCCCATGTTATTTCATGATTTTTAATAAGGCATGTTGTTATATACCCAGACAATCACTCAACAAAACGAGCACTGCAATTGGTTGATTCTTGGTCACGTGCCCCTGGCCAAATTCAAATGTATCCCGACCGGGATACAATTCCGCAATTATTGCCCGCGCACCGGATACAACAGCACGTGATTAGTGCATGACTAAAAAGTGGCACGATCTTCAGCACATGCTCACATCAGCTTGATTGACGAGGGCGGACCTGTTTTCAGTTTAAACCAAATGATAATACAAGCGTTATGTAACCCGAGACCAAAAGGAAACGTGTTTCTCCAGTATCAGCTGACGAAATTCAGCATCTAATAGGAGGAAAAGATTTGGAAAATACAAGAAAGACATATTCTACTTTTTCAGGTACTTTTAAACATTTGTAAATTATTGATTCAGCAGGCTTGTGAATAAAGACGTGTTCTTGTAATTCCGTCTTTGTTTGTTTATTTTTCTGTGATTGTTGAAGGGAAAGTCTGGGTATATAACAAAGCACTTAATGTACGGTCCCTCAGGAAACTAGTTAGTTTTGTTTTCCCTCGAGTCCTGATGTTTCCCTCGACTTTGTCTCGGGAAACATCAGGCTCTCGGGAAAACAAAACTAACTGTTTCCCTTGGGACAATACATTAAGTGTATAATGAAAACCCTTAGAAACTATCGTTATGATCTATTTGTAATTTAGGCGTTGAAAAGTATTGTATTTTAATCACGAAAGACTGAAGTTGTGTTTATTCTTTTTAAGTTCAAAATTTCATGATTTTCCGGACACCCAAAGCCCCTTTTAAGCAATGCCTAGTGCAAAGCCCTTTATCAGAAATTAGCATTATTTACCATATTTACATTTGGCTGCAATTTCAAAGTAAGACCTGAAGACATTAAAAATTACACTATGATTTAATCCAGGATTGAAGAATACATGGTAAAGCAAGCAGGATTCAAATACCCACAAACATGTGACTCCCCTTGTACCAAGAAGC
>JAEMWC010000055.1:1465000-1480000 GCA_016490735.1 Pachyseris speciosa | reverse complement strand
ATGTTAATTTCTTCACATTCAGCAATGATGACCTGAGGTTCGTCGAAACGTCATGTGACATTTTTATCGTTAATTTTCCTTTTCAGGGCCGAATCGTGGCACTTGCCTCGGTAAAATGTTGAATTTACAGTATCTCTTAACTTAATGTGTGTATCTAACGAAAACTTTAAAGAGGCTCTCTAGTTTCACAATTGAGAAAGCATTTTTTTTGGTTCGTGTAAGAAGCTATATGTGGACAAATTAATAAATGCCTTGGCAAAAATTTTCGTCTGGCTATGGCCCAGCTTTTAAAAAAAATACTATTTAATTTAGGCTAATGAATTAACACTTTCCCGACACTTGCTGGACTTAACTAAACTGGCTTTAACTTTTATACTTTTTTTCGTATCGGTCCTTCCTTATAATGAATATGTGAATGATCATACAAGTTATGAATACTACTTTTAAAAGCAGTTGCAAAACTAAAGACTGAATTTTTATTTTGAGGCTTTATTTTCACTACTGCTTAAAGGTAGTATTGATAACTGCGATGATCATTCACATATTCATTCTTTCAGTCCGAAGTTCAAATATATATATATGATTTTTATATATTCATTGTCACATAGTCCTTCCTTAGTTTGTTACTTTCCTCAATTAGCAATAGGGCAGATTGGGCTATTTACGAGAAACAACCATTTCTGTAATCAACGTGCAGACAATCGTAGTTGTAGTTCTAGTTCATCCGTTTGAGTGTTCACTTCCTTCATCTGAGCAATAATTATTTCTAGCTCATTTTTATTCACAGTTTATGACATGCAATTTCTGTATTTTTTAATATTTATAACTTGTTTTTACGTATTCTTGCATGTATATGGCATTAATTCTTGAATTAGTTTTGTTTCGTTTAGATAGAAGACCACAATTTTATTAGTGCTGTACGCTATTTAGCGCACTACCCTCTTTAAATAAAGGGCTTGCTTGACTTCAATACTTACCCTCCACTTATTGTGACCCGGAGATGCCATTTGCTCATGATAAAGTACGGAATATGTTAAAGTGGTAACATCAGTCACGCCAGATGGCACCTAGTCAGTTAAATACGCAACGATAGCTAAGCCAATCAGATTTGTGCGAGTGTCCATTAAAATAGTTTACGTTTAAGATATCTGATGAATGGGAAACTAAGGTGTATGGACTCGCCACTGGATCGTGCACGTGTTTCCAGGCAAGTCTCCTTCACCGAAGATTCCTCGGTCATACTTAAGGAGTACATGCAACAAAAAGAAACTCAACGAGAGACAAACTTCCAAACGAAAGGAAGGAAAAAGGTAATTCTAGATCCAATCGATGAATGATAAGACCGAGCCAATTTTTATCTGACATTTATAAATACTTGACAGGAGAGCAAACGTTATTCGGTTCAGTGGAGATGTCATGGTTCGCCAGACACCGCACAAGGAAAACTTGAATTCAAATCACTACACGTACTACTCTTAGTAGCTATCCAGTACACACTGCTAAAATTGACTAAAGAATTTGATACGGCCCGTGTAATTGACGGGACCACAAACTAAACTTTCTTCCCGAGTCAGAAGGAGGAAAATACCACAGGCTAGCGTGATGAAATAAAGTTCTTGTCTTATCTTATCTATCCTCGGAATATTTTTCAGTTGGTTCCGTACTGACCAACGACCTCATAAGTAGGGGCGGTAGGGTGTAATACCGTAATTAGTATAGGAAATCGCACGACCTCGAGTACAATTCGTGATTAATAGGTGCAAGTGATTTTGAAAGTTCTAAAAATTACCCGAGCCTTTAGGCGAGTGCAATTTGAGAAGTTTCAAAATCACGAGCATCTATTAATCACGAACTGTACGAGACGGTCATACGATTTTTTTTTTATTTAAAGTACATTCAAGTACTATTTGGTTTAATTGAACTGCTCTCGACCAATCAGAATTGCGTAATTTTGTTGAGTGCACTATTATAGCGAAAAGTACGAAGTAGTACTTTTGCGCGATTTTGACGGCTGAAAACTATGAACTATAGTAACCATATCTTAAACGAAACATTCGAACCTACTTTACTTGAAACTGAGCTAAAAGGCACAAAGAAGGCTAAGCACACTCAAAGCAGCAGCTGTTGAAACACTGTGGGCTTGTTGTTTCATCAGCTGTCTCATTATCTTCAACCATCATACGCGCCATTCCAACTCTATAGCCAGCGAAAAATGTTCCCTGATTCAAAGATTGTTTCTTTTTTCTATTCATTTCTGTTTTTCGGAGGTAAAAGCGGATCATTTTTTTCAGAGTAAAGCAACAATAACATATTTCAAACCGTGGTTGAATTTTTTTTTTAATTCAATGAGGCAGCTCAATATTATAATTGGTAATGGTAGCTTATTAGAACGCTCTCGGGTTATACTTAAAATGGCACACGCTTACCGGAAAAAAGTTCCGAATTCTCCCAACAGAAGTCGAACCAATGATTTTACGATTACTTGTTCGCCCAGCAGGCGGTCGCTCTATATCACTGAGCTACAGGAGACTCGTGGGAGTTTAGGCCATTTACCACACAAGGTCACCACACTTTTAAATCACACTTGCGCTCTTGTGGTTTAACGTCCACACTAAAACGCCCAAAAATGCTGATAAACCAAGACAAACGGTTTCAAAAGGGAGTCTTTTGAAAACGCATGGTTTTGAAAACGCCTCGTTTCTGCTATCATTTATTACTAGTTCTGAGACTACAGCCCGAGGGGGCCTACTAAAAACCATTTAATACGGGGAGGCTCCGCCCCGAGGTCCGACCCCTTACCCTTTTATATACCATTTTTGACAGAAAAGGTACCCCTTTTCAGGGCCGTAGCTAGTAACAGGCAAACCGAGGCACTTGCCTCAGTCACTTCTTTCGTTTTTGTCGTTTATAGTCATCATAAACACCCTAAATATACCTAGGAAGGTAATTTAACCACGGACATTGCCTCAGTCATAATTTTTCATTGACATTGCCTCAGTCATACTTTTTTTCTGGCTACGGCCCTGCTTTTGTATACCTTCCATTAACAATTGTTACCCCTTTCGCATACCTTCGATTAGAACAGTACAATTAATTAGGTATGTGTGTTCGAAATATTATAATGAAAGGTCCTTTTAAATACCTAAATAGAGGGGAGAGGAACGGTTTAGGGAGGAGGTAGAAATGGCCAAAATAGATAGGGAGGAGGGAGAAGGGAACCAAAAAAATAGGGAGACGGGAGAACCAGCATAAAAAGGAAGGACGGAGGATGTTCTTTAAAAAAAAATGTGACATGAATGTTTAATGCACATGTCATCGGCTTCCCTGTGGGGTCGACCCCCGGGCTAACCAGGGGGATTGTAAGATCAGTTAAGCAAACTTGAGGAATTTCCCCAGAGGGTTGGGGAATCTTGCAAGACAAAGTCCCCTGGGTGAGGTGTCTCTCAGCAGAAAATCCCCCAGATATACTTTCCCCCACCCCCTAATTTTGTTACCATAAAACAATGTCAAGATTTTCCCCTACCCTCGGGTAAAGAATCCCACCCATCTCCTTGTATTCTCCCACATATCTCCCTGGTTGGCCCGGGGGTCGACCCCACGGGGAAGCCAATGACATGTACATAAGGCCTTAGTAGCTCTTTGGTTTGGTAGATTTAAGGGGTAATGCCCGCTACCATGTGGCCTTAGTGCCTTTTGAGTGGCTTCAGCTTGATCACATTAATTTGTGAAGTATCCTTGTCACTCCGGCCACACCCCACAAGCTTTACGTTTTCATTGCTTGTTTTATTGATATGTGGGTACTTGAGCCTGAGCATTAGCTATGCCATGCTGACGAGGCCTAACAAGGCCGAAACAGCTGTCCATGGCTGCTAATGCTTGGGCTCAATCTTTGCTTTGGTAGATTTAAGGGGTAATGCCCGCTACCATGTGGCCTTAGTGCCTTTTGAGTGGCTTCAGCTTACTTGATCACATTAATTTGTGAAGTATCCTTAATTCAATGACCTTACTGACTCACAGATGAGGGCAGCTTTTGCCACGAACTGCAAGTTAAAGTGTATGTAAGAGTTCTCGCATGTAGTCTCAATAATTTCTTGCCCTCCCCTTAATTGTGAGTCTTGTGAGGTCATCATTTGAACACTGTACCCAGTCTTGGCCGAGTGGTGACGACAGCACTGATCTGTCTGATTTCCGGGCTTTTGTGACTTCTTTTGTTTGGCGTCGGTTTTAGCGAATCTGAAGTTGTCGGAGTATTTTTAGTATCAAAGTGAGTGAAAGTTTTTCATGTGAAAGCCGAATCACGAAAGTCTCCTTCCTTGTTTTTTTTTTTTTTTTAATTCAATATAAGGCTAAATTAACGCTGCATGGTTTATGTTTTTGTGCAAAAGAAAATGCTACCGCAGATCGCGCAAGAATAATTTGTGGAAAGGAAAGTCAGAAAACTATTAAACTAAACTGATTAACAATGTAATCGAATTTTAGAAATATTTCGTTTCAAGATCATTATGGACTTCATGTACAGGTTGATGTTGCGTTACCTTGACGGAACTGACGCATTAGTGGACAATTCCAAACATTTTCAGACCTTTTCATGATCATCAACAACCATTTCCAGTTCAGCCACACAGCGATATTCCTTTGCTAGAAAGCATGCATTAAAGTAATTCTCGTCATGATTCAGTTGTCCTTGTGTTAATTTGCTGGCCGCAAACTGTCCAGTCTGTCAACGGACAGGAAGTTGTAAGTTATAAGGAGTCTGTAAGTATGCGTGCTTCCTATGCGAAAGGCTACAACTTTAATTTTCCCACCTTTAAGTCCGCAGTATGCGCGCTAGTGTTACCTAGGTTCGCTTCGATTTGGTCACTGATACCATTCTTTTGCAAGACACAAATTGTTAGGTTTTTTTTTAGTTTAATGGAAATTAAATGTCACGGAGCCCACAGAAATACTCGCAAAATGAATTTAAAGAACAGAAAGTGTTACAATGCTAAACATTAAAATTCCGTACAATCTTGAAAGGATTTTTAAATTTTAGTTCCAATTGAGAAATTGTTTTTCTATCACTTAGGCATCCCTAAGTCGTTGTATGCTCTCGAAAAGGCCCATCATCCAAGCCTGTGTCCTTGTTCTTCAAACTAAGTGACTAACTGAATTAACGAATGTACTTGCCTTACTCTGTTTCATGTGGCAAGTAGTTGTGAATAACCATTATGACTTTTATACGGTAGTTAAAATAAATATTGTAAACAACAAAGCTTCAAGCTTACGTGACAAAACCGAAAGGTAATATGGGAAGAACGAAATATAACGACATGACAAACGTGTTTCGTATGTTTTCCTTCTTTTAAGACATGTGGAAACGAGGCACTGAGGTGAAGTAGCAAATAAAATAAGCCTGTTAAAAGACTTGTCAGGGAGAAAGGTGAAAAATAAGGGAGGAGGGAGAAACGGCCGAAAAAATTAGGGAGGAGGGAGAAAAAAAAAAAGAAAAAAATAGGGAGAAAAGAAATTTAACTGCCCGTTCCTCTCCCCTCAAAATAGCAGAATTCCCTACCCTTTCATATACTTCGACTCGTGAAATCCCTACCCTTTCATATACCTGAAGCGTGAAAAAGGTACCTCTTTCGGGCGGAGCCTCCCCGTATAGGCCATTATAGGGAGTGCCCCCCCCCCTCCCGCCGGGGATTACACCAGTCGTTCACATGTCGTCCAGTGGGAAGCCGTTCCAAAATAGCTCACGCACGCTTCGCGTGCCTATGTTTGTGATAGTCACTGACGGTTTCCGTGTTTCAGGTGAATCCCTCTGGAGTTTTCACGAAGGCAAGAATCCTAATTAGTCATCTATCTGCCGTTACTTCTTCTCATACCCCGTGTCAGCTCCTGAGTTCCTAGCTGAACAAACGAAGAACTAAGCAATGAGAATTTTTCATCGAAGTTTTCCGCGCAACCGTCTCATTCGCTTGTTTGCGTTGTTTGCCTTGGTCCTTGTCCTGCTTTTCTACGCTGGTTATACCCACGAATCGATGGGATTTCAACTCGACAAGGCAAGCAATAATACCACGTGAGTAGCATTAACCTAAGCTATAGTTTGGACGATGCCAAGAAAACATAACAGGATTAACGACCATAGTAGAATCATTAGGGATGTAGTTGTTGTTATTCTACATAAGCTACTGGAGGAATGACTCTTTGTATACGGAATAAGAGAAAACGTGGAGTATGGTGTTGCAAAGAATACATACAGTGGAAGCTCGGTCACTTTAAGGGGCTGTTTACATGGAGGCAGGAAGATCCTAGCACTAGGAAGATCCTAGAGGGCGAACCAACTTTTCGTTCTGTTTACATTCAGAAATTTTGGTCAGGAATTTCGACGAAATTGTCTTCCCGGCCGCCGCCATGTTTGTTTGGTTTGATGTTTTTGCCCCTGGTACTAGGATCTTCCTAGCGAAAGCATTTTACATGATGCTAGGATCTTCCTACCTCTCAGCTAGGATGATCTTGGGATAAGGAAGATCCAAGCGCTAGGGCCGAGTACAACCCTTTGCATGTAAACTGAATTCAGAAAACATATGCGCTAGGATGATCCGCCTTCTAGGATCTTCCTAGTGCTAGGATCTTCCTCCCTCCATGTAAAGGAGGCCTAACTGAAGTGCCAAGGGACCGGGCAAATTGGTTCGTTATATCAATCCAACAAATTAATAGCAAGTTAAAGTTATTAGACGAGCAATAGTTCGTAACTTAATAATTTTGCACTTATTTATTGCTTAGTAAATATTGGATGAATTGTTAAATAAAATTTTTATTATTTTTATTTAAAATTATTATTATTATTATTATTATTATTATTATTATTTATTCGCTGAGGTAGATTTTACATTTGGGCTCTTGGAATGTGTTCGTTATAACGAGGATTTCGTTATATCGAGGTTCATTTTGTCCAGGTTTTGTTCCACGCATTTTACTGTAACTTTGGCCGGGCTGAAGAACATCGTTCGTTATACCGAGGACGTCGTTACATAGAGGTTCTTTAAACCAAGCTTCCACAGAATTCTGAAGGAGACATGATTTTAGAGGAAGTGAGAATAGTCTAGACGGAGCCGTCCACTACCACGTCTTTGCTACGGGCTTGGCTGTGCAAATTCCCTGCCAAAATTGTCCCAAACATAGTTATGCAACGATTTCGAGTGGTATACCGTGGAGCATCCCACAAGTCACTTGTATTTTCTTGGTATTCGTGTGTATGCAAAGAAAATACAAGTGACGAGAGGGATATTTCACGGTATACCACGAGAAAGGGTTGCATAACTATTTTATACCATGCCATAGAAAATACAGTGGCCAGAAAGGCCAGCATGAGCGGGAATCTCAAAGCACGATGGGAAGGTTGGGTGTGATACTGTTGAATTGCATTGATCGATGGGAAGGTTCGATGGAATACTGACGAATATACAACGATTTCCCTGCATTCTGATTGGCTGTATTTTCTATGGCATGGTAGAAAGGTTTATATATAAAGGTGGATACGAAGGCATCGTTTGATTTATTATTTTTCATCCATACAGGCAAACAAATGTAAACACAACTGGAGTTTCTCCCCTGCCTGCGAAGATGTGCTCTCCCATGAAACAGATCCTATTCCTCAAAACGCATAAAACAGGATCCAGTACGATGGCAAATATTTTATTTCGTTATGGAGATTCAAGGGACCTTACATTTGTACTTGGAGGTGACACGCTTTTAGGATGGCCAAAGAAATTTCGCATTACCTTTCCTTACCAACTTTACGGTCACCCAGACATATTATGCAGCCACACACGATTCAACAAGAAACCAATGAACTGGCTTTTTCCTCCTGAAATCAGCAAGTACGTGACAATTCTCAGAAATCCTGTGGATAACTTCGAGTCTGTTTTCAACTTTGCCCGTCTTGGCAGAGCATATGGTTTAGGGGACAACCCCGACAGTTCTTTGGAACGATTCTTAAATAATCCAAAACCGATACCATATAGTGACTTTAACGTCAAGAAGCTAATGATGCACCTGTCAAGAAACCCCATGATGTTTGATCTGGGTTTAGACGTGAGGCACTTTCAAAGTAGCACCGCTGTTAACGAATACATTCAGTTCTTGGACAAAGAGTTTGATCTTGTCATGATAATGGATTACTTTGACGAATCACTGGTGCTGATGAAGCGAATGCTGTGCTGGGAGATAGACGACATTTTGTACGTGAAAATGAACGAGAGACAAGACAAGGAAAAGGCTTCTCACTTGAGTGCAAGAGTTCAAGAAAACATACGGCGATGGAATAAAGCGGACGTTTTGTTGTTCGACCACTTTAACGCGACTTTTTGGAGAAAAATAGAGATGGAAGGACCAGGCTTTTATGAAGATTTGTCTGCTTTCCGTCGAAGAAAACAGGAAATAAAGCAAATGTGTCTGAAGAACGGAACACGACTTGACCGAGCTTATGGTGACAAATACGTGAAGGGATATTCTATAAGAAAAGGCTTGGATTCAAGTTTGAAACGTTTTTGCGAAAATCTAGTAAGAAATGAAAACGATTACCTTGCGTATCTGAGAAGAAAGAACCAAGCAAGAGTGAGGGATGAAGCTCCCCTGAATAGACAGAATAATGTTAGAGGCCAAAATTGGTGGCAAATGGCAGGCGATTTGCATTATATACCTGTGCAAGGTGAAAATGGGGCTTAGCAGATCACCACTAGAGTTATTTTTTTGTTTTATGTCCGTTTGTCTCTAAATTGTTGGGTTGCATGTTTGTTTGTTTTTTTCCTTTGGTCGAGATCGATGTATGGGCATTAACTAGGCGAAAGGTACAAAGGGTGGTCGTTTGATTTGAAGTCTTTCACTATCTCTAATTTTAACCATACGCTATATTGTCATTTTCGCGACTACTTAAAGGCGACTATCACGAGAATTGTCATAAGTTTGTTCAAATTGCGAGTAAGGCTACGTTAAAGAGGTAGAAAATCAACTAACATATTTTTATAGCGATTTTTCCAAGACACAATGACAAAAAGTGAAAACGTTGACCTAACTTTCAAGTTTTAATCCATTTTGTTCTCGTCATGCATCCGTGGCCACAGACAATCACAAATAGTTCAATGTACATGTTAAGTAGTTCTTAAAAAAACTGCAAAAGGTTTCATTGTTGCAAATACATCTTCGGGTTTGTCCAAATTACGCCACAGTTCCCCTCTAAAGACTTAAGTCACGAGCGGTAATCAGAGGCGTTGGGGGGGGGGGGGGGGGGGGCGGTGTTATTCATTTATTTATTATTTTTTGGCTTGTTTTACCTTTCCACCAACGACTAAAAAGATTTTTTTCTTGGTGTCCGGTACTTTTCGCAAAGCACAAAAAACGCATTGAACGCCAAAAAATTCCACTCAAAGACTGCTAAGATGTACAGTTTGATAAGGGATTAACCAAACAATTGAAATCACTCGGCAAATTAGGTATCGGCAGTGTCCTTTGTTCAGAAAGTAACTGAAGATCAATTATTGTTGAGTTTGTTTATTCGTTTATATATGGCTATTTATAATTATTGTTTTCTCCATTCAAAGTACATAAAGAATCACTTATAGACTAAACAAGTACAAGGTGTAAGAAAATAGAATGGAGAGGGGCACAATATAGTAAAAACTAATTACTGCCCTGGGCCCAGTGAACTTGGAGTCCAGTGTAGTTACTGTTTAATAAAGACAATTCAAAATGATTTTCACTCTTAAGTTTTGACTGGAATATAACTTAATTTTAAGCGGAAAATTTGATTTAAAACCTTCTCAACGAGCGAGATGAAAACGTCCGTTAACTCCTAATCCTGGGTTAGCGTTAACCGGCTTTCGAACAACCGGTCCCAGAACAACATTTAGTTATAATTACGGCTCTCTCTACTTTCCCTTAATGACAATTGGATTTTTTTTCTGGAAAAAAATTAAAGCAATCGCAAACTGGTTAGAAAGTACGGACGCGAAAAAAAAATTCTAGCTCTTCGAAGAACAAGTGAAGAGAATTGTGTTTAAACCATAAACCCCTATGACATTGTCACGCCAGTATCCCGTAGAATCTTGCTAAACAAGGGCGGATCCAGGCTTTTTCTTAAGAGGTGGTGCACCATGGCCATGTTTTACTTCAATACCAATATACCACGTAGTTTTTTTTCTTCTCCTTCTTTTTTTTTGCAGAATACTTGTTATACTAGAAAGGCGCAGGTCGTCTCAGGGGATGGGGGGTGCGCACCCCCCTGCACCCCTCCCCTAGTTCCGCCCCTGCTGCACAACTGAATGCAAGGGAAAAGAGGTTTCGTAATTGCGCGGAATTGTAATTTTGGCGCCAGTCTTTGGAAGAGTCTTCCTCGTGACGTAAAACAAGCAGAGTCCCTTGGGTTATTTAAGCGTTTAATGAAGAGAGTACGTTGAGGCAAGGCATTCGTGGAAAGCAGCTTTATTTAGGTTTATGTTTTAAGTATAGTTTTTATAATAGTATCTTATGTATTTAATGTGTATTGAAAACGAGATGTTCCATATGGTTAATTTCAAGATTTAGAAGCTCACTGCAGAAGCTATATAGTTATGAATCTGGTTCAGTTGGAATAACATAATGGCTTTAAGTTGTTACGTCCCCCTGGCGGTCCTTCATTTAAAACTAAGAAAAACTCTACCACATTGAATCCCACCACTTTCAACAAATGCACCTGTATTGAGTTTAAGTTTATCTGAAGAGAACTGCCGTGTATAAGAGAAAAAGAAATATTCTACTATGGCAAAACTGTGACAGGGACAACTTGTAATCTATATCCAATGGGTACTATGAAAGCACCGCATAAGGTACGTAAAACGTGCTTGATTCTCGCAAGAATCTTATAATTTACTTTTAATTTACCTCGAATAGTTACTATGAAAATTCCGCATATGGTATTAGAGCGCGGGGTTGATTGAGTTCATGCGGGGATTTGTTTTATAATTCCGGGGGGGGGGGGTGGGGGCTCGGTATGATTTAAGAAAATCAGACACTTGGATATTTTAAAAGGGAACTTGACAAAATTTACAACAATTGTCAGTCGGGCTCTCACACGGCAATCTTGTTAAACAGTGTTGTTTTAATTAATTTTTTTTATTAATGTAATATATACTGAAGATTTTACCGTGTATAACAAATAAAGTAAGTATGTATGTATGTATGTATGTATGTATGTATGTATGTATGTATGTGTGTGTGTGTATGTATGTGTGTATGTATACTTTAATGCGGACAATTCATTCTTTGCGTACGAATTAGTTTCAGCAATTCCTCAGATCTAACATTTTGCTGAATACCAATTGCAAAAGCGAAAAATTAATTTCCGACTTCGCTCGATCCAAGTCTTTTCTAAAGTGAGCTCTTCAATGGTTTCTCTTGGTGAGTGTTCATTTCATTTTGGTATCCGGCAATTGATGGTGGTTACACAGAATGGGTGGAACACTGCTGCAGCACTGCTGGAGGTGGAGTCAAGAAACTGACAAGATCCTGTATCAATCCACTTCCACAGTATGGAGAAAAACCCTGTGAGGGACCAGCATAGGCTCGATTTCCGCCGCTCACTCGGGTCCGGGCTTTCCTCCCCGAGAGAGCGGCTGGACGCGTCGGTTAACCATTGTTGGTTTCAGCCAATGAGCTTACCGCCTGCAGATTTTCGTCTGGCAATGTTGTCGCATAAATTATCATATCAGAACAGAGTTGTGGAAAATGGCGGACAACGTGGAAAGGATGTGTGTGGCTTACGAGCGAGTTTTGACGACATTTAACATTGAGAATTTAAAAGATTTACAGTGAGAGGCACTGGAAAAGTTGATTACTGGCCGAGATGTCTTTGTTATTCAACTAACTGGGTCGGGAAAGTCCCAGATTTTTCAGTCCGCTCCGATGTGTTTCGACACAGTTAGTCCTTTGCTAACCAAATGCGAAGTCAATCGTAATTGTGATCTCTCCTCTGACTCCCCTTATGCAAGACCAAGTACGGTACCTTAAGTCTCTTGGAATCAGTGCGAGTTCGTCGGCGATGAACTGAAGAGCGATGAGGCTAAGCAACTGGTAGAACGCGGGGAATTTCATGTCGTGTATGGCTCAGCAGAGGCGTTTTCCTCAACAAAGCGATGGCGTGCTATGCTAAGCAGTGACGCTTACAAAAATAGATTGTCCGCCGTCCTTTGTTGCACCTCTTAACAATGAAGGGCCGTTCTTCGCGCAAATTTGTTTGCATTTGTTGTTGACATCAGAACAAATTCGGTCCTCGATGGCTTTTTTGAGTTGAGCACTATCCATAACTGCGTCCGCGATCGACTTACAACTGCTTCCTCGCACCGAAGCTTTACCGAGCCGATGGAGATCCTTTGATAACACTCCGATTTACTCCCTGATTCATAAGTCACAATTGCCTGAAATAAAGAACATTTTTATAATTTTATTTGAGCCGAACAGGGAAGAAGGATAACGTGCACGTTCTGTCAAATAAATTGAAAACAAATAAATTTAATTAATTAGCGCTTACCTGTACTTCAGAAATATCTCCTTAGCAGTGGACTTCTGGCGTTTCCTTCACCAAAGGCGCATCTTGGACGGGACCAACGGGCCAAACTACTGGTAACTGAACAGGCATGGGACTTAGTTTGGGTCGAATCTCTCCAAATGACAATCTTTTTGCGACCTTTTTCCTTCCTTCATCCGTTACATGGCGAAGAGATTTCAACGGCGCAGCAACACTTGGCGAGATTGACGAGTCTGTAGGAACGCCTCGCTTCGGCCGGTTATTTGCTGTAAACTTTTCTTTCAATGAATGCTGGAGAATTTTAATCTCCTCTCGGATCTTTCCAAGGCGCTTAACATCTCGATAGTAGCGCTCGTTGCAGATGGTAACTGTCCATGTTTACACTCGAGAGAGGGACATCCATTATGTTGCAAATTCTGTTTCGCAAATCAGACACTTTCCATTTAATCTAGTTTTCTTCCTAGAGTCAGGAAGCTCACAGACACAGAATACGCATCCAGTATTCGTTTGAAATTTTTTGGGTGTTTCCTCGCTTGCACATTCGCCATCCATTACAACATTGCGTATTTGCGCGCGAAATAAGAGCCTGGTCCTCACTAGCGACGCAAGCATAAGCACAAGCATAAGCTTATGCGCCGGTGAGGACAGCCGTGACATAAGCATAAGAATATCAAAACCTTGCGTTTATGCTTATGCTTATGCTTATGCTTATGCTTGTATTGCTGATAACATGGCTTAAATAAGGAACATTTGGAGTCTGATTTCACATCCGGTGACATCTGACACGCATAAATTACAGACAAGGTCGCTGGTTCACGCGTCCAGCCGTTCTCTCTCGGGGAGGAAAGCCCGGACCCGAGTGAGCGGCGGAAATCGAGCCTAGGACCAGCAGCGAAAACTGAACCTTGCAGCGTAAGTCCCTGTGGTAAATTACATAATAATTGTCAAAAATTTTAGTTACTGGTCCTTCTCGATTCTTCTATTCAACTTCCTCTTCTTTACAAATAGGCAACTTTCACGATAGCGTCATTTGACTACAACTACCAGAATTCTGTTTGTTTTATCTTTGTTATTTAAAATTTGTAATCCCAGCAGGGCTTAGCACGAGAAAAGCAAAACCTGAAAGATGCTTTTAGTTGTAGTCAAATGGCGTCATCATGCAAAAGTCGTATTGGCTGATTGATTGATTGATTGATTTACTGTCTGACGGATTGATTGGTTGATTGATTGACTGACTGACTGACTGACTGACTGACTGACTAATTGGTTGGTTGGTTGGTTGGTTGGTTGGTTGCGTTCGTTCCTTCATTCATTCCGGCATTCATTTATTCATTCATTCAGGGATTAGTTAGTTAGTTTGTTTGATTTGGCTTTCCAAGACTTTTCAGCCTTTCCTCATGAAATCTGATAATGCTTTTCCATGAGAAGACACCGAGATTTTACCAAACTAATTTTCGCTAAAAAGTTAAGGAACGGAAATTCAGTTTCCCATAATTACAAATTTTAAATTTAAATGCTGTATTCACAGATTCAAAAGTTAAAATTCCCGTGTGTAGCATAATAAAACGGGACACACGGTGGGAGAAACGCTTAGGCGCCTCAGCTTTCGTTAGCTTAGTTAAGCCTGGCAAGCAGTTTTCAGGCATCTGAAGTATTCCACGCCGCTTGAATTATATGTATTTATTAGAGTCTTCACATAAAATATAGATTGTCTAACAGATAATAGCGGAGCTCCGACGGCCCAGAGGGCCGTCAAGCGGAGCACCATACCTATAGAAACCCGTCAACTGCTTTTCTCATGGTAAAAATGGCTAGCGGTATTGCTCGTGGGCGCGTACGCACGACGACGACGACGACGACGACGACGGAGTCGCCCAATAATTAATAATATCCTAATAATAGTCATAATAATCCAACATGGCGGCCATACTCCACCTGGCCCAGCTGACCAGCTACTTTACAGCGTACATCTTTGATACTGGACATCCATCTTATAGCCAATTGACACCTGTCAAAACAAGGTATCCGCTGACCAGTGTAACGTGACCATATCGCGGGCTTAAGTTAAGACCTCATCGAGGTCAGCTGTTTTTTGAAGTTGACCGCTGACCAGGTACTTGCTTTCGATTGGATCGCAGGCTCAAGCCAAGTGTGGGACACCCAAACCAAATCGAGGCCGTTAAAATTTTTCGCGCGCTTTCTGCGGCTGGTAATTTCACATTCAGTTGGTTTCTTTATTTTGAGCAAAACAACTTCATCTTCTTCGATCGAAGTTTGTCTTTCGCGTAAAAAGCATAAAGATCAAGAACTTGTCAAAAGATACTCCGGAAGGTGAATTTTCAAGTGATGAAAGGAAGGACGGACGATTTTTCTCAGGAAAAGCTTCAAAGATTGTGCGGTTGAAAACAGTATAATTCAACGCTTCAAGGGCTTTCACTTCACCGCGGCATCTTGCATCT
>JAEMWC010000055.1:1387500-1460000 GCA_016490735.1 Pachyseris speciosa | reverse complement strand
TTAACTCGATTCAATTTCTGGCACTTTTTTGTCCGGCGATTTTTTAAAGCTGTAGCGTCCCCTCCAGTCCGGGGTCAATTTCACAAGAGTTTTCGGCCTCACGTTCCCAACGCAATAACTTTTGCCTGCGAGGTAAAAACTTGTTCCAACAAACGTCGTTTAGACTGCACTTATGTCCAGGATTGCGAGCGTTCACAAAAATTTGCTAGCAAATCTCGATAGCAATTTTAACAAGGAATTTTCCTGCAACTGCCAAAACGATCGTTAATAAAAGTCTCAAATATCGCAGGAATAACAAATTCCGTAAGTTAGATTAAGACAAAGGACAAAGGTAAAAGGTACCTTAACCAAGGCGGGAATACATATAGCAAATATAGCAAATGTAACAAGGACTTTCCTGCAACTGCCAAAAAGATCGTTAACAAAAATCGCAAATATCGCGATAATAAATTCCTTAAGTTAGATGAAGGCTACCAATTAAAAATGATCGTTAACAAAAATCTCAAATATATCAAGAATAACAAATTCCGTCAGTTAGATGAAGGCAAATGACAAAAGTAAAAAGCGCCCTATCTAAGCCGCGAATAGAGCAAATACACAAAAAGTAACAAGGACTTTTCCTGCAACTGCCAAACGATCGTTCGCAAGAATAGCAAATTTAGCAAAGGAATAGAAGGAGAAAGTGACAAAGGCAAAGAGGGTCTAGCTAGGCTGCGAATTTCGCAAAAGTTAGAAGGATTTTGTCTGCAGCGACAAAATACCTGTTAACAAGAATCGCAAAGAATGACAAATTTAGCAAACGAAAAGAAGGAGAAAGTGACAAAGGCAAAGAGGGTCTAGCTAGGCTGCGAATTTCGCAAAAGTAATAAGGATTTTGTCTGCAGCGACAAAATACCTGTTAACAAGAATCGCAAAGAATAACAAATTTAGCAAACGAAAAGAAGGAGAAAGTGACAAAGACAATTTCTTCGTCAATTTCTCCGAGACCGCTCTCAGCAGATCTTTGGCATCGTTTGGTTGATCATAGGATATCGAAGGTAAAAGCCGACCTGACGTGGCAGTAGAGCAGGACAGCGGAAATTGAAACCCACTGGAGGTGGAGGGTTCTATTTTACAATCCAGCTTATTATCACCAGATGAAGCTAGAAATACAAACTCTTATTTTGAATCACAAGACAGGCATAATTTGCATACCGGTTTATTGGACACATTCAGTTAAATATTCAGATTTACACCTTTGGCAGAGACCAAACCAACGACACTATTGTTGACGATCGACCTTCCATAACGGGATAACTGCAAGACCATCTGCGGGATTGTGCGCAAGATTGGGGGCATCAGAACTCTAATGTGCACCGCTCTCTAAGAAGAGGCCTATTTTTTCCTAAAAACAATGATTTCAAATGCTATGTCCTTTGCGCCGAAGATCTTGGAAGTACAAGAATTTATTCTCCGCAATAATTACTGAAACCTGGTTGAAATCTACAATCGTTGACTCTGTTCTTGTCTCTAAGAGCTTTATCTCGCTCCTTCGGTGGAAGTATGCTATGGTAAGACTGTCCAGGGAACTGGTTAATTCAGCCATCCGATAGCCATTATGGCTCTTGATCCAATAAATTCCCGTCATTCATTTCCGGAAAATTCTCAAAATCCAAGGCAGACATGCAAAGGAAACTAATAGCATAATCGGAACTTTTCCGGCTTTTCTTTTTTTTTTTTTTTTTTTTTTTCATTTGTGGCTTGGGCCATTCTGTGTTGGTAAAGACCACTTTCTTCCCCATGGATAACCGACACAGAGAATGGATAAATTGTTTTCAATAATGTCGAACTAATCTTCTGACGTTGAAACGTTTAGTTTTTCAGTACAGGTACATATCGCAAATCCCTGGCTACTTCCCAGCCAGTTTCGTTTTTAATCTTGGTATATTTATCCACGTCAGCAGTCCTTAGGTTTACCATTCGCTTGGTTCTCAGGTAGGCAAGGTATGCGTTTTCAATCCTCACCAGATTTTCACAAAAAGCTTTGAAACTCGGATCCAGATCACTTCTGACAGCATATCCCTTCACAATTTTGTCATGATAAGCTCGTTCAAGTCGAGTTCCGTTCAGACACATCTGTTTTATTTCCTGTTTTCTTCGGCGGAAGGCAGACAAATCGTCATAAAAGCCTGGTCCTTCCATCTTTACTTTTCTCCAAAAAGTCGCGTTAAAGTGGTCGAACAACAAAACGTCCGCTTTATTCCATCGCCGTATGTTTTCTTGAACTCTTGCACTCAAGTGAGAAGCCTTTTCCTTGTCTTGTCTCTCGTTTATTTTCACGTATAAAATGTCGTCTATCTCCCAGCACAGCATTCGCTTCATCAGCACCAGTGATTCGTCAAAGTAATCCATTATCATAACAAGATCAAACTCTCTGTCCAGGAACTGAATGTACTCGTTAACAGCGGTGCGATTTTGGAAGAAATTGAAGCCGAGGCCCAAGTCGAACAACATGGGATTCCTCGCCAAATACCGCATTATATTACCTTTGCGGGTGTAGTTATAAAATGTGATCGGTTTTGGCCTAGCTAAAAATTTCTCCAAAGAATCTTGGCTGGCGTCTAAACCAAAAGATTTGCCCAAACGGCAAAAGTTGAAAACCGACTCGAAATTATCAACAGGATTTCGAAGAATGGTCACGTATTTGCTTGTTTCATGAGGAAAAAGCCAATTCATCGGTTTCTTGTTAAACCTTGCGTGGCTACATAATATGTCAGGCTTTTTGCCGTAAAGACGCAGTGGATAGTGAATGTGAAATTTCTCTGGCCAGCCGAGAATCGTGTCCGCCCCGAGAACAAACGTGAGATTTCTGGCATCTCCATAACGAAAGAAAATATTAGCCATCGTGCTTGATCCAGTTTTGTGGGTTTTGAGAAAAAGAATCTGTTTACCAGAAACACATTCTGACTGCACTATGGGAAGGGAAGACGGTTCCGCTGTGTTGGCGGTATTTCCTTGCCTGTAAAATGGTAGAATAAAATTATTAACTTATAGCACGTGTCAAGTTGTTTCCAGGAAAACGAAGCACGCAAAGAAGTGGGACTTATTTTAAGCGAGAACTTGAAGAAACTAGTAGCAGCTACCAATAGCAAACTTCATAACGTCAATGATATATGAAATAAATCATATATGATTTGCGGAAATGAAATGAAATGAAGAAATGATCCTCGCAGATGTGAACGCAATTTATGTAACTGCGTAAAGAAGCCTGAAAGAAAAAATTCGGACTTCAACGGGGTTTGAAACCCGGCTTGACCTCGCGATACCGGTGCGATGCTCTACCAACTGTGCTATGAAGCCACTGACGTTGGGAGCAGGTCAATTATTACTGATTTCATAAATCATCCACACTTATTTCTTTCACGGAAACATATGATCATTTCTTCATTTCATTTCATAACGTAAACCCAAAAATCTTTTCTTGAATACACAACGCATTGTCTCATTGCTATGAAGAGAAAATCTAGAGAGAGAGAGAGAGAGAAAGAGAGATAAGACCTCCTTCTCTTTCCACATACTGTACCCAAAAACGTTGGGCTGCAGCATCACAAAATTAGTATAAAATAGCAAAGTTCTTGAGCTGTAATAGCGAGAATATGGAACACTATAAAACCCGGGTATAATATAAGACCCGGGTCAAACGGCGTACTTCACATGAGCCGAACTTAAGGGGGCAATATACCTGAATGCTACGTTTTTGTCACTTTTTTGCCTTTAATCCTTATTATCTTCTCGAGATTTCATGCCATCCAAAAAAACCATCACAGTTTTGTAGCACATAACCCCATAAATATCTCAGAATTTTTTGGTGATTTCTGGAGTGTTTGTGAGGAAGAAGAGAAGGTGTGAGGGAAGAGTGATTGTAAGGGAAGGTGAGAAAAATGAAGATTTTAAGGTGATTAAAAAATAAATTTGGAGGTTAAAATCAATGAACGAACACCAAACAGCCCGCCCTCAACCTGACATGCACCCGCGTTGCAATTGTAGTGGACTTTCTGAGTGTTTGTGTGCCTTATTTTCCCTTTATAATTTTTTCATCAATTCACTTCTTATTTCATTAATATTCAGGTATATTGCCCCCTTAATTACAGTTTAGGTCAAACCAAATTAGTGATTAAAGTTCACCTGCCGGTCAAATGTCGATTAACTAGACCACAAAAAATAACTGATCGAGGATGGTTTATTACTATTGGCCCAAAGCCGTGATATCTGCAGGCATTATTCCCAGGGGTTGGCTCCTACGCAGCCACAGCAGTGTCGGTCCTATTCTCCCTCCCCACCAACGTCTGCTGAACCGAGCCGGACATTCCATTCCCATTCTGTTCGAGTATCCAATCAGGAGGGAGAATAGATCCGACACAAACAACGGCTGCGAAGGAGGCTACGGGAACTAAGCCACCGAAATTTAAAAGCCACGATGTGATTGGTCAGTTACTGCAATGGAATGTCCGGCTCGGTTCAGCAGACGTTGGTGGAGAGGGAGAATAGGACCGACACAAAAAACGGCTAGGAAGGAGGCTGTCCCACGGGCGGATCCAGGATTTTTCTTAGGAAGGGGTGCACCACGAAGGAATGACGTAACTGACGGGAGACGTAAAAAAAATTTTAAAAGCTAATAACGAAGAAGAAGGCTTATGTGAACTGCTGAGAATACATAGGAAACGATACAGCAGATTTTGTATAACCGCGAAGCCCACTGCACAGTGTTAATGCAATGTTGTAAATGTATCGTTTTGGTCGTCATACGAAAATTGTCGAATGGTAGGTAAATTGTGTGGACTCAGTACTTGGTTGTAATTAGTCATGCAGCAAGCTTCTTAAGAAAAGGACACGATTGAATTCCTCGATAACTTTGTCAGTGTTCACTTTAAACTCATTTTTACGGCGTTTGACATAAATTCTTGAACCTCAACTCATATTTGACTTCAACAAAAATACACCACTTAGAGTTTTTTCTTCTTTTTAAAGAATACTACTTATTAGAAAGCCGCGGTTCATCTCAGAAAGGGGAGGGGTGCCCTCCCCTACACCCCTCCCCTAGATCCGCCCCTGATTCCCACCAATCCAAATCAAATCAGTCGAACTTAAAGGAGCTTAGTCACGAATTTTGAATATTACTCTGAAAAGTTGGGAAAGGTATTGAAAGCAAAGAAAACCCCAAAATAATGGTTTAGGTTTGTTTAAAATTATTATATATTAAAATTATTATATATCACACAAGTGAATAGTACTTTTCGCGCGCTCTAATTGGCAGTTACGGTCGAAAACCGGGAAACTGTGACATTAAGATATACTACAAGGTAGTTATACTGCAACTACAACCTCTTATTACATCCAACGGCTTGTAGCATATCCGGGAGCATATCATGCATAAAGCAGAGCTGAGCGACAGTTTATAGAGATGCTACTGTCAGACGGAAGCCAGAAAAAACCTGACGGAAAAAAAAACCCAACGGGAGAAAACGCGGCTGGAAATCCCGGTACCCGGGTAGAAACCATGTCTCAACTTCTAAGTAGCCTATCGCACGAGGCTTTACACTTCGAACATCGCGTTGTTTGCTAACATAAAGGTCACACGAAAGACAACGAAGAATTAAGAATGACATACTTAAAGATATATGCAAAACAAAAGTAAAAAAAAAAAAATAACGGAAGCCAAATGAGGTGTCAGCCAAGAATGACTTCCCACTCATGCTGCACTTGAAATGAACTAGCCCCAGTCCCTAACGCTCACAAGGCGTAGAAATATTTCATTTCCGGTCAATTCGTTCTCACTCAAACGCCGGAAATTCCATTTCTGGCCTCCTCGCGTGTCAGAGCGCCGTACCCGGCAGTCGGGAAGGATCTCAAATATGGCCAAATAGCCTACTAAATGCCCAGTAGTGAGAAATTTCTATAAAATTTATATGAAACGTCTCATTCCAACTGCCTGAGAGTATCATATCATGATCATATCTTCCTTTAAGCGATTGTGGAAAGGAGTGGCGTCGCGGCCTTCTCGACACTTGACACTTACTGGTTTGACTCACGGTCAAGGTTTCATAGATGTTCATAAATGCCATAACCTCTTCCAAGTTAGAACTGCCAAGCCATTAAGGAAAGGAAGTGGGTTCGGGGCTGACCATTTATGCGAGCTTGGGGCATTGTAAGAAATCGCCATATTCTCGACATTTGGAAAAAGTTTCGACCGTTCCCGGCTGCCGGGCATATAGCCACTAATCCCGGGGGGGGGGGGTACTCCCTATAATGGCCTATACGGGGAGGCTCCGCCCGAAAGGGGTACCTTTTTCACGCTTCAGGTATATGAAAGGGTAGGCATTTCACCAGTCGAAGTATATGAAAGGGTAGGGAAATCTGTCATAGAGGTATTTAAAAGGGCCTTTCATTGAAATATTTCAAACACACATACCTTATGACTGTACCATTTTAATTCCTTGAACGCTACATGAAAATGACAAGAAGACATCTTGTTTTAGGTATATGAAAGGGGTACTACTTGTCAATGGGAGGTATATGAAAGGCGTACCTTTTCTATCAAAAATGGTCTATAAAATGGTAAGGGGTCGGACCTCGGGGCGAAGCCTCCCCGTATTAAAATTGTTTTAGTACCCTCCGGGCCACTAATACGCAGCAAGAGGATTAATGCTGAAATTGTTTGATATTTATACACCTTTATCCAGAAACAAACCAAAGCAGTAGTGTTTTTCCCGATTAAACTGAATGCTTGCAGTGCTTGGTGTAACCCGCAAGCAACCCGTTTTGTATCAATGTATTTGACGATTCAGTTGTCTGTTTTGACCTACGGTATCGCAGCCTATCATGTTTGTCGCCTCCAAAAATATTCTACTCACGTGAAATTATATCCTGTTTGCCCAGGCTGACGGAATCCAATAAGTTCTTGTTTAGTAACAATGAACACGTACAGAAGACACGACAACGAAATCAATGCGGTCAGACAAAGAAGACGGCCGAGAAAGGTGCGAGGAAAAATTCCCATAGCTGGTTTTGAATACGCCGGTGTTTGTTGAGCCCTGTGTCAGCCAGATGGCTGGTGAAGTGACGTAAACAAATTCATGATGGGTTAGCGCCCCAGGGCTACTTCCTTATATGGCCTATACGGGGACGTGCCGCTGGGTATGGTTTTATGGCCCATCTGACCTGAATAGGGTATATAATTCAAATAAACTAAGAAAGCAAGGCTGAATTTACGGTCAAGGAAATATATTTTCTTATTTGTTCTACTATTTGTCGCTGATCAGATACTTTATTACAGGATCCGGTGCTTTTATTTTGTCACGTCTCGTTGGTCCTTGCAAGCGTATAACCGTTTTAAACTATATAATTCAAGTGAGTGTCTCATCAGTGTCTGGACCCGTTGTAATCAGGGTATGGTTGAAATATTAAACAGGATCAAGAGCCCATCTCAGGATCAAGGTTTCAAACACCCAGTGGCACCCAAACATGGGGTCAAGTACCCCCCCCCGAGGTTAACGCACCTTTGATCAGGCGTTCTTAATTGTTCAATACGTCAGGAGTGGAAAATTAGTAGATGGACACCAAAAACAGTTCCCCCAGCGACCTGCAGTGCCCTTGTGAGGTGGCAACTTATTATTATCTTCAACTGGAGCTTTGAAAATTAAAATAAACTGCTATAAAACATGTGACGGCAAAGAGAAAAAAAGAGAAAGTGTTTGCGAAGCGAAGCCTTACAAAAAGACTACAAAAGAAATCCGCGTGTACCAGTATAGTAGCCGATTCAATAAAATGTACATGAAGCTTTTTTATGTCCATACTGAATACATACATCGTCCTGTCACTTCATGCACGCGCACACGCACGCGTTATTGTTTAAGTCTTCTCACCGTAACACACCATTTTGCTGATGATCAGTTCCTGTTGAATTTCGTGTAGATCCAGTCCTTTGTGGGGGCAAACGGCCATTTTAGGACGTAATCAGAAATAATATTGTAATTTTGACCGTTTGCCCCCACAAAGGACTGGATCTACCCACAATTCACCAGGAACTGATCATTAGCAAAATGGTGTATTCCAAACGTGATTCCATTGGAAAGGCTCTTGAGGCATTTCTTATTCAGTTAGGTAAAACATTAGAACCTGCTTTTTCAATCTTGTATCATTTTAGTTGCCTTGTTATTTTCCTGTAGCTTTGACACATCACGTACTATTTCAAGTCATTTCCGGTAAATATAAATACCATGTTAACTCGCGTTTTCCTTCAATAAACCTGAAGAAGGCTGGTGCTGGCCAGCCGAAATACCCTACCCTACGAAGTCTAGAGAAGACACCTTAATATCGTATCTTCGCAAACTAAAGAAGGATAAAATCATCGATGATGCCACCCTCCATAAGATACTACCATGTGGTTCTACTCCTGGTGTCCTCTATGGCCTTCCTAAGGTTCATAAACCTGGTTGCCCTTTTCGCCCAATTGTTTCCTCTATAAACACTTACAACTAAAATCTGGCATCATATCTTGTACGCATAATTCAGCCCATCTCCACGAATCAGTTGACAATCAAGGACTCTTTTAGTTTTGCGGACTGGGCCAAGACGTATAACCATAACAACGAAGTGATGTGCTCGTTTGACGTTTGTTCATTATTTACGAACGTTCCACTTGCTGAGACAATACAAATTTGTCTTGACAAATTGTATGCCCCCCCGATCCGCCAACACTACCTCGCTCAGTCTTGAAAGGTCTGTTTGAGTTTGCCACTAAGAAGAGCCATTTCATATTTGATGGCCAATAGTACGACCAAATTAACGGCGTGGCTATGGGTTCTCCTTTAGGTCCTGTTTTGGCCAATATCTTTATGTGCCATTTTGAAGAGAAATGGGTTCTTAGCAACAACGCTCTCCCTTCTATTTGGTTTCGGTACGTTGACGATGCCTTCACCTTGTTCGACAGTAAAAGCAAAGCAACTCAGTTTCTACACTACCTCAATAACTGTCACTCAAATATCAAATTCACCGTTGAATTTGAAGAGAACCGTGCAATCCCTTTCCTGGACATTCTTATCAAACGTCACACTCACACTTTCTCAACATCTATCTACCGAAAGAAGACCTTTACCGGTCTGTACACAAAATGGGACTCCTTCACACCTAGGAAATATAAAGTAAACCTCATCCGCATGCTCACTTTTCGTTGTTTCCGCATCTGTTTCCGCATCTTGAGAAGACTAAAGAGCTCACCATCAGCTTCCGTCGTTCCCCGGAACACTTCGACCCAGTCACAGTTGATGGGATACAGATTCAAGCAACGACTTCCAGCAAGCTTCTCGGCCTTATCATTAACAACACACTAACATGGAACGATCACGTTGATAGTTTAATTAAGAAGGCAGCTAGGAAATTTATTTCCTCGTGCAACTTAAACGGGCGCGCGTTCCAGTCGAAGATCTTGTCGCTTACTACTGCGCTTGTATTAGATCTTCCCTTGACTACGCTTGTCCAGTTTTTCATTATTCTCTACCTCAGTATTTACAGTCGGAGTGTTCAGAAAAGAGCTCTGGCGTGTATTTTTCCTAGAATGCCGTACAGGGAAGCCTTAGAGCGCGCTTGTTTGACCTCTATCAGGGAACACCACGAAGACACTACAAAGTCGTTATTTAGATCAATCAGCGAGAATCAGAACAGTAAATTATATCACCTAATTCCAGAAGCCTACAGCCATCATTATAATTTTAGGCGCCAAAGAACGTATAATGTACCGGCAGCCAAGACAAAGCGTTTCGCTAATTCGTTTTTCGTGAAATGTGCGGCTGAAATCAACTCAAGTTTGAGATGAATGAGAACTTTTTAATTAGGACTTTAAGCCATTATATTTATATTTATATTTACATTTGTATAGTTTGTAGTTTGTAAATAATTACGCAATTCAGTATTTTACTGCGATGTGATTTAATAATAAACCAGTCTCTCTCTACCAGTCTCTCTGTTCGTCACCTTCTCTTTTGTGCTCTTGTTGTTACAAAACGGTTACCCTGCTGGTGTTGTCAATTACAACATAGTGATGTTTTGGACTTAATCGTTTCCTTCACGGACAGCTGGATTTTCTGTTAGGTGGTGACCTCTATCATGCGGACACGCTTTTATCTGTCCCTTCGGCGTCCGCATTAGAGAAGTTCGACTGTACCTCATTCGATGGGGTCATTCACTGGAGCTTACGCGTGTATGCATCCCTAACCCCTAAGCCTACGTAACCTCAATACATAATCGTAGCGTGGACTTTGGAATTCTTCCCAGTTCCCACGCAGTTGAAAACAGTTGCGCAGGCTGGTCGGGGGAACGAAGACCCTGGGTACGAGGTTGTGCCATGCGCAGATTGAGAACATCAAAGTGAAAGCAAAGATGTCGGATCGACATTTCCTCTCAAGGTTTCTCCAAACTTCACAAGAACTGATAGCTTTGAGCACGACACATACGGGCCTTCTTCGGAGAAAATATCGAGAATTTGTTCTGCAGAACCCTGAGTCTGTTTCGAAGATCGAATCCATTTTGCGCGCCTTATCGTACATTCTTCCTGGGAGATTTGGCGCTTCCGAAGCGCTGGCCGAGCTAGTGTTTTCTGCCTCGCAACTTCTGATCCTACTTAACGATGGCATATTTCGCGAGGGGAAAGTTACTTCTGATGAAAATACTGCGTCCAAAAGGAACCCCGTTTTGCTGTGGTTAACTGTAGTGGAGTACTTGGAGGTGTTTATCGAGCTTGGAGCTGGTCGCTTGTGGGGTGATGCAGGGAAGTGGATAATTGTGGTGATCTTACAAATAGCAAAGGCCGCTTTGAGGTTCGCACTGCTTTTCAAGTACAACTCAGGTGTTCAACGAACGCCTCCTATTCCACCCCTGGATCGGTCCAACTTGGTAAACCGTGGACAAGAAGTTGACGGTGAAGATGTGACCAATGGAAGTAGTGAGTTAGATGAACAAGCTGGGTCATCAGGGGAAAGCAATAGTGGTACTTCTATTGCAAGGCCAACCTGGAGAGGAACGAGATCTCGAAGGCTTATCAGGTCCCTCAATGCAACACCAACTGGCTGCGCACGTTCCTGGAGGGTTCCAAAGGAGACCTTAGAAACAAACAAGACAATTCATCCGACCGGTCTGTCCTCACGAAGACTGTTTGCTGAGAGTTTGTACATTTCCAGACCTCTGCTTCACATCTCAAGCATGTTTCTGTTTGGTCAAGTTTCATGGAAACCATGGTTAATTTCATGCGGTGTGGATGTCACCTCCTTGGCTCTCATGGGTGACCCAAGTGACTTGAATGAAGAAGAAAAATCAGAGTTGTCCAGGAGAACACTTCTTCTGCTGTTGTACCTCTTGCGATCACCATTTTATGATAACTACTCCAAGACAAGGATTCTTGGTTTTCTGAAATTTATGAAAGATACTATCCCTGGTGTGTCTTTTGTACTCAATCCCCTCGTAGACTACCTACCAACATGGCAGAAGATTTACTTTTACAATTGGAGTTCCTAAGCAGTTAAAAAAAGGTTACATGTGAGTAAATTCTATAATTCTACAGGGGCACCCAACGACAAGTTTTGGTTGATATCTGTTCAGTGGAGAGTAATTCGCCTTGGGCTTTCGGCATCAATTAAAGAGTGCACTAGATTTTCCTAACTAATACATGGCCTAAAAGATTCACAATTGGGAAATCATAGCACCTGAGATTTTCAGAAAGGTTGTAATTGCTGTTTTTGGCAGTCAAAAACGTCAGTTAGGAAAAAAAATAGTTCCCTAGAAAGCTCATGGAAAGTTCATTTCTGTTAGCATTTTCTCAAAGGAAGATTTTGTTCCCCAACATTTTCAGGAAATTAAACTTTCAGCTAGGGAATCTGAACAGATGAACTTCTTCTAGCTTATGAAAACATCCCTTTAAATAGATTTCAAACACCACAAGATACTTACAGGAGCCCAAAAATGCCTTTCTATAGCTTTTGGTTGATTTGGCTTGTTGGGTGCCCCTGATTCTGTAACTCCGTCTGTCTTGGAGGGACACTGATGTATTTTTATAGTCAACATGCAGGCTTACAAGAGGCGTCTGCATAAAGATCTGCTTTGTTCTGTGATTTACCACCATCTGCTGGTACTGGAAACTCTGATTAAAAAAGCAATAACAATGGACCTTTTTAGCTTGTAGATTTTGTTTTCCCAATGTAGACCACGTGATGTTACCATAGAGAACTGCTTCTTTGAAATTTCGCCTTGTTCACGTGCATATGTACACATAATTTATGAAAAGACAAAAGACAAATCCCCTTGGGAAGATCACATGGTTTACATTGGGAAAACAAAATCTACAAGCTAAAAAGGTCTATTCACCTTTCAACAAGTTTGGCAGTCGTCTGGTTTTGCATTGATTGATTGAATGATAAACATGGTCCTTGATAGTTACATTCACCGCTGTAGGTCTGAACTTTCAACTGGGAAACAATTTGGTCAAATTCAAATATAAAGAAGTTGAAAAGCTCAGCTTTTGATTTTCAGATCCTTCTTTAAGGACATGCACAGTAGGGAACCACAATATAACTGTAAATGACCTTCGTATCCAGTGTTATTCAGTAACTCCTTGATTATTGATTGACTGGTCCCATGTTTTTTCATGATTGTTAATAAGGCATGTTGTTACATACCCAGACAATCACTCAACAAAATGAGCACTTCAATTGGTTGATTCTTGGTCACGTGCCCCTGACCAAATTCAGATGTATCCCGACCGGGATACAATTTCGCAATTTTTGCCCGCGCACCAGATACAACAGCACGTGATTAGTGCATGACTAAAAAGTGGCATGATCTTCAGCACGTGCTCACATCAGCTTGATTGATGAGGGCAGACCTGTTTTCAGTTTAAACCAAATGATAATAAAACATTATGGAACCCGAGACTAAAAGGAAACGTTTTTCTCCAGTATCAGCAGAAGAAATTCAGCATCTAAAAGATTCGGAAAATACAAGAAAGGCATATTCTACTTTTTCAGGTACTTTTAAACATTTGTAAATTATTCATTCAGCAGGCTTGTGAATAAAGACGTGTTCTTGTAATTCCGTCTTTGTTTGTTTGTTTGTTTATTTTTCTGTGATTGTTGAAGGGAAAGTCTGGGTGTATAACAAAGCACTTAATGTATGGTCTCTCAGGAAACTAGTTAGTTTTGTTTTCCCTCGAGTCCTGATGTTTCCTGAGACGAACTTCGTCTCGGGAAACATCAGGCTCTCAGGAAAAAAAAAACTGTTTCCCTCGGGACAATACATTAAGTGTATAATGAAAACCCTTAGAAACTATCGTTATGATCTATTTGTAATTTAGGCGTTGAAAAGTATGTTTGTAACAGCTTTGTTTCCCTTTCATAGAGCAAATGTACCAGGAAGTTCTTGCACACATTGCAAGTGACTACACCTGCAGGGTAAAGATCCTTGCTGCTTCTGTCACAAAACAGCTGCATGGCTTTCATCATATGACCTTCTGCCAGAAAAGCCTGCTCCTAATCTTTCAACAAAAATAATGTAAGCTCATGCTCACGGCATAGTAATGAATGTTAATGGCAAGAGCATGAATGCTTTCATGTGAGTTTGAAATTATTTTGTTCTTTGACCAAACAGGTTGGAGCGGAATCAGACCGCACGTTGATAATTACCACTGTTGCATCTACTTTATCCACCAAGCATTAGCCTGTTCCAGGCTCTCAGATAGTGGAGGCGAGGGAACCAGAACAAGTGAAGAAAATCAAGCGGGGTTTGGGGAGTGCTCACTCATCACTTATTCACCTCTTTCGCTCAACTCCGCTATCTGAGAGTTGCTCACCCCCACTGTCTGAGAGCCTGGAACAGGCTACCAAACATGTGATTGGCTTTGTAACATTTGAATAAGATCCAGTGTTCATGCTTTCCCAGTGAATTTTTTACCACACTTGATAAACAGTGAGAACTTGCTTCACAGATTAGATTTGACATTAATGTTAAATGGTTTACTGCATATATTACAGAGCTGAGGTGGAGGCATTAAAATTAGTTTATTAATTTCTTCATGAACAAAACAGAATACTGTGAACAGTCCCTCCATATGTTGCACTGAAACTTTAATTCTGTTGTGTTTGATCATGATGTAGCTTCTATCTTGTGTCATCTGGCAAATGTGTCCCAAATTTTTGCTCATCCAATAATCCAAGGTGGTGGCCACACTTTCAAATGATTTCAGGGAGACAGTTCACGGTCTAATAAAATGGTTGCTTAATGAGATAATGGCTAACTGTATAGGAATACAATTATATTACATATCTTTCTAGCGATGATAATGTTGTGAATTTATACACTATAATTTATAACATTGAACACCCATCTAACATGGAGTGTTTTGAAGTGCCAGGGCACAGTGTTGTTTCCTGTTGTATTTCAGATAGTAACCTGTCTAGAGGCTTTTCAGTGGGGTTTTTCATTTGGGAAGGAGTGAAATGCAATAAGAATGAGCAACCTCTTTTGTTTGTGCCTGGCTACTTTTTCTGATGAGAGGGTACTGGAAAAACAAGAAATCAGAAATCAAAGAGAACAATGTATCCCTTGAGATGGAAAGGCATAGGCTGCTTCAGTCACCAATTAATTCTGAAATCTCTTCCCCACTAGGAAGCCTCTCCACCACGTAGTTCGTATTCTGTGTATATCCACCTAGTCTTTCGAAAACTAGCAGCTCAAAGGACGCTAGCTTGTTGTATATGGTCAAGTTTACTTTATCCTAGGCATAGATGGGTCCTGTCAGCTAAATCTCTTGGGGTCTACAACAACTGCAACAAAGGCCTTTCTTAAAACCTCCAAAAGCTCTAAAATCCTGCAGCCCACATTTGGATGTCTTCTAGTCATGATAAGAGGCCCTGCCAGGGTAAATTCCGACAAGCGACCTGGTCCAAAAAGTAGCGACAGCACAGAAAAATGAAATCCCAACAGGCGACAACACTCCTGGCAAAATGCCAACAGTGGCATCAAGGCCAAGAATTAGTGATTTAAACACCAACGTGGGAGATTTTAAAATTCAGACAAGCAACATGGGACCCTCCCCTGGCAGGGCCTCTGATAAGAATTTGAATGATTTGTTCAAGGCTTTAGGTTGGAGAAAACTCTGTCATCAAACATTAGAAATGGAATCAAATTATGATGATGTATATAATGACACCAGGATATTTAAGATCAAGTTTTGATTTTCTCAACCAAGAGATACTGTAAACAAGCGAGCTCTTCCACAACCCTGCACTGATCATCTAAAAAGATGTTCTAAAAAGATGTTTTTCATACAGTGAAGTTCAGTTGTGGAACCTCTTACCCTCAGAACTATGGCAAGCAACTTCCTTGAGCAATTTTAAGACAAAATTGAGTCACCACAGTTTTAAGTAGATTTTAAACACAGCCTCCAGAAAAGCAGCCTTAGTTGTTTTAAATTTTTATTCATTTCCAATAATATTATAGTTAGGCAGATAGTTGATAATGAACAATAAGCTGGTGGAAATACTTTGTATAAATAAAGTTATCCTATCCTATCCTATGGAGTATTCATTATTTATGGATACCTCACAAATTAATTTGATCTGGTAAGCTGAAGCCACTGTAAAGGGCACTAGGGCCACATGGTAGCGGGCATTACCCTTAAATCTACCAAAGCAAAAATTGAGCCCAAGCATTAGCAGTCATGGACCTGTGGCCTTAGTGCTGTTAGAGTAGCTTCAGCTTACCAGATCACATTAATTTGTGAGGTATCCTTATCACTCCAGCCACATCTCACAAGCTTTCTGTTTTTGCTGCTTGTTATATTGATATGTGGGTACTTGAGCCTGAGCATTAGCTATGCCATGCTGATGAGGCCTAAGAAGGCTGAAACAGCTGTCCGTGGCTGCTAATGCTTAGGCTCAATTTTTGCTTTTGTAGATTTAAGGGCAGTGCCCACTACCCTGTGGCCTTGGTGCCCAAAGAGTGGCTTCACTTTACCAGATCACATTAATTTGTGAGGTATCCTTGTCACTCCAGCTATATCCCACAAGCTTTCTGTTTTTACTGTTCATTATTTATGGTTTGGTTGGGGAGGCAGCATTTTCATTATAAAAGGCTCTTTGATGGCATTCCTATGACCCATTGCTGCGTGGGCTACCTGTGGGCCACCAAAATGTTGTGTCTGTCCTTAAACTTCTTGTAGTCTCCCTTCAGCCAATAACAATTGAGATCACCCATGTACTGCCAACTGCGGGCATTTTGCTTGCTTGTGTTTCTACATGTTATGGTATTTGCTGGTTGCTGGGTAGTGCAACGTAACAGCGTTACAAAAAAATTATTAACTATAACTCGATATAACGAACATTTTGGTTGTTTTCCCGCAAACTCATTGTAACGAGATCTGAGAAGGTTTCGATGTAACGAGCCCTTAATATAACGAGCCAATTTCCCAAGTCCCTTGGCACGTCATTAAATCTCGTTGGGGGGGGGGGGGGGGGTACTCCCTATAACGGCCTATGCGGGGAGACTCCGCCCGAAAGGGGTACCTTTTTCACGCTTCAGGTACATGAAACGGTAGGGATTTCACGAGTCGAAGTATATGAAAGGGTAGGAAAATCTGTCATTGAGGTATTTAAAAGGGCCTTTCATTAAAATATTTCGAACACACATACCTTATGACTGTACTGTTTTGATTTATTGAACGCTACATGAAAATGACAAGAAGACATCCTGTTTTAGGTATACGAAAGGGGTACCATTTGTCAATGGGAGGTATACGAAAGGGGTACCTTTTCTTTCAAAAATGGTCTATAAAAGGGTAAGGGGTCGGACCTCGGGGAGAAGCCCCCCGTATTAAAGTTTTTTAGTACCTCCCCCCCCCAGGCGTTAAATCGAGGTTCCACTGTACACGGTTAAAATCGAACGACGTTTCGACCGTTCTACGGTCATTCTCAAGTTCAAGTTGTACACAGGCGAAATTATGCCAAATATCAAGGACCACAACGGGAGATTTTTAAATTAAAAAAATTAGAAAATTAAAATCAGCGCGTGTACAACTAGTACCACGTGTTTGATACAGAGCGTTACATAGGGTAAACAAAGCGTGGCAACCCGACTCGGCGCCATGAAGCGAAAATCGCGGGGGCTCCAAGAAGCTATCGGAACAAGTCGCCACGTAGTTGTTTTCGGCTATAAATGTAGAATGTGAATAGACAGATTATAAGCAAGATCTAGAGTTAATGCTCGTCGAGAAGTCGATATTTTAAGACAAAAGACATCTCAAGAGGCAAGGATTTCACATGTCATGCACCATGTTCAGCGAAGAGCCCGTATAAATGGTCAGTAATTTGCAGAAAGCCATAGTTGTCGACGCATAGCGCATAGTGGAAGGTCAATATAGTCAAGAGAAAATGCCATGGCCAGAGATAAAACTCATGTGGATAAAGGATATTCATGGGTCGCTTGTATCACGGGATTTGTGATTCAGTGTATCGTCGCTGGCCAGAATAACTGTTCTGGGATAATATTTGCCGCCTTGCTAGATGAATACAAGACTAGCAGAAGTCAAACTGGTAAGAAAAAAATCCGCAAAAAGAAGTCAATTTCTCTTGTGGAACTTTCGTTGAATATGAGGTTTGTGGAAGCCGAATATTGTTTGCGAAATGCATAGAATATTCATCCTGCAAGGTTTCAGTTTTATTTGTCACTCAAGTCAGAGTGTAATTTGCTATTTGGAATCACGCACTCTACGTTCACCCCCGCCCTTCCATCAGCACTCGTCTTTCTGAAAAAAAATTTTTTTCAACTCAAAATAAGCTTAATTCGAATGATCCTCGTTGTATGCGACAGAAAAAACTATTACCACGTGCCTCAGGGAAAAATTTGCATATAAAAGGCATAGACGAAATACACATTAAAATTCGAATACAGTATGCTTGGCTGTATGCTTGTGATTCAAAAATGCAGATTCCAGGCTTTGCTCCGCACAACGGATTTATGCCTTGATACGTGGTTATAATGATGAAATTGGAAAAACAGTCAAAGGATCTGTATAATGATCATGGTTTCGTGCCAAGACAACAACCAACGTGTTAAGATTTGTTTGTCGCGGGACGTCCCATTTCCTGCGTCAATCAGTGATCTTTCTTTAACCGTATATCTAAATTGGGAGCACCCCTAAAAAGTGAAAGTTTCGCGACCTTCGAGTCATAAAGTTTGTTACTCACAGTAATAGTGTAAGTGTTATTTACTTTTATCGCAGCGGGACAAAAATTTCCTGACTCTTGAAAAAGGTGTGTGTGATGGGAGGTTGGGGGAATAAATGAAACTGTTTTCTTTGGTGGGGGATTATTTCTAGCCATCACAAAACGTTCTTTTCTTCTGAGCGATTTGAGACTGAGAACATTCTTACGCACTCATCACTAAGAAATTTGTGGAGCCACACTAGCTGTACAAAACAATAGGTATACGGCTCCTGGAGCACGTCGAAGTATTCGTTTTGGCTGTTAGGTGACGTAAGGACGCATAAGGTCCTGTATTGGATCAGTGCATGCCAGGGCATGCCAATACGCATCAGGACTCGTAGGGTGCTCACCATTTGGATGGAATGACCGTTGAGTAATGTTAAGCGATTTTCCAAATGTATACCGACCAACCGGATGAGATTAGAGCTTACTATTTACTGCGAGGCGTTCCGTCATGCGCACTCACTCGTTCTGGCGCAAAAGGATCTGAACGATTCGCTCAAATGGTTAGCAAATTTCCGAAGTTTCGTTCCGAAAGGAAAAAGAGGACTACCTATGGAGGTTGTTCACAATTTCCGAAAATATTTTCTGGAAAATTACCTTACCATTTGACTTCAACCCGAAATTTTCGGATTTTTCTGACAAATGGTAAGCACCCCTAAACACTTGTTGCCCGACTTGGTTTCGTTCCGTAAGAGTATACGGACATTTGCTAACTATTTGAGCGAATTTTGCAGGTCCTTTTGCGCCAGAACGAGTGAGTGCGCATGACGGAACGCCTCGCAGTAAATTATTGTAAGCGCCAATCTCATCCGGTTGGTCGGCAAATTCGGAAAATCACTTCCCCTTTCTACGCCCGCCAAGCAGGCTAGATTTTTCTGACAAATGGTAAGCACCCATTGTTTGTACGAAATCAAGTACTTAAGCAATATACAACTGAACCGACTGCTGCTCTCCTTCGTTCTCACCAAGAGAACCACTGCTACTGTTACGCAGACTACAATCAAACTATCGTCGTTGTTGTTGTTGTTCTCATGGCAGGTATAGAGTCATGATTTTGATTTTATTTCTTCAGCCTGGGTGACCGCTCTAGCTGCAGGGGCTGGCCACGCCTTTGGAATAGTTCCCGCTGTTCTTGGTGTCCGTTTCGGATTCGCTAACGTCATCATACTTGGCGGATGCGTTTGCATCATTGGTCAGCTTTCTTCGTCATTTGCGGGGAATGTTTTTCTGCTTTACCTAACATATGGCTTGGTCTGGGGCTTCGGCTGTGCCCTTTGTTACTGTTCGTCCTTGTTTATGCTCCCATTGTTTTTTCGAGGACGGCTAGGCTTAGCCAATGGGATCGCATTTCTCGGAGCCCCGGTTGGATCTCTTGTTCTTAGCCTGGTGATCCAAGCGCTAGTGAACAGTATGGGATTACAGAAAACGTTTCTAATGTTAGCTGGATTGCAAGTAGTAGTAGTGTTGTGCGGATTAGCGATAAGGTGTGTCCCTTTACCATCGGAGGTAGACCAACAAACGTTGAACAGTGGGAGAAAGAAAAGCAATTTTGATTGGTCTGTCTTAAAGCAGAAAGACTACTTGACACTGGTGGGTGCCCTGTGCGTGTTTTCACCCGCGTACCTGGTGCCTTATGTACACTTGGTAAGTTGAAAGTAAATGGAAGGGGTTCTGCCCGAAACTAAGCTATAAGCGAATGTGAATCGTGGTATGAAAATCATATATTGAATTGCGGATTAAAGAATGACGATGCGAAAAACCGCATTTGCGTTAGAGCACTGCATCGTTTTCGCAGAGGTCGTTCTTTTCTCTTTTTCTTTAAGTAGCGTTCTCAAATGCGACGTTCTTTCGCATCTTCATAAATTATAAGCAATAAGGCCCTGGCAAACGAGGACACATTGTTACGGACACATTGTTGCTCATGGTGTTTCTTGGATGCGCGAACGAGCGCCGGGACACAAAACAAGATGTTGTGTTTCCATGCTGCGCAAACTGGGAAACATTTGCTGCGGACACGAAATGTTTCTCAGGTAAAAATCAGAAACATTTTTTGTGTCTCGGACACAAATTTTGTGTCCGCAACAAATGTTACAAGCGCGGGCAAACAGGGCAACATTTGTGTCCGCTACAATGTGTCCTCGTTTTCCAGGGGCTATAGAAAGCACATAGATTGATTCTCTCGCTCGAACAACTTGACAATTGAGTGTAGAACATCTGCCACTTTCTTGTTCTTGCACACATTTTGTCGTCATCTGTGATATCAGTATTACTGAACAGGCACTGATACGACAACATGGAATCTACCGTAGAGTTCCGAAAGAAAAATGTCCTCGGTCAATAAAAAACGGTTACGGTAATACCCGAAAGTAACCGTAATTTTCGGTCCTTTCTAGTGATTAATTCCCGAACTGAGTATAACAGCGCACGTCCCCCGAAAGTAACGGCACAGTGGAAAATATCATAGTTACTAGCGATTCCCTGCATGTCTTCGTAGATCAAAAACTGATCGTTGAAAGATAAATCGGCTTGCTCCCTGAAGCGCCATGCAGATGAACAGCTTAGTGTTTTACTATGAGAAAGGGAAAATTTAAGTGACATTATGCTTATTCCGCGGTTAGTGTTTACCACCATGATTGTCTTCTTCCATTACTGACCTATTTAGCTACTCGAACGTTTCGGCCCGTTAACCCTGCTAATTCCAGAAGTAACGGGGTCGAAACTCTACGGTATTTCGGTGTTAAAAGGACAACTTATCGACTTGTGATTTTATACCGACCCTTTATGTACATGGCATTGATCGTTTAAGGATGCTTACCCGCTCGTGTATATATGGGTCGTGGGTGACAGGACCACACCTTCGGGAATTGATGCCTCTTTCGTACGATTTAAGGCCAGAGGTCTAATTTTACCACCCAATATTTAATGCGCCCAGGGGTCCATCAAGGGGAAATTTTATTTCCTCTAATTCCTTGAGTCAACCCTTTCACGAGTAGATTTATTTTTAGAACGGCCTTGCCCACGAAAACTATCATAATTCCGTGCTGATGTTTTATTTCCCGCGAAAATTATCATATCTTCGTGCTGGTGTTTGAGGTAAAACAATATAACTGTCATAGCTCTGGTGTGTCTGTGGGCATGTGAAACTTCCCTTGGGAGGCGTTCTATTAATAGATTTACTCGGGAAAGGGTTGACTCTAAGGCCAATTAATTTGTGAAGTATCCTTGTCACTCCAGCCACATCCCACAAGCTTTACCTTTTCATTGCTTGTTTTATTGATTTTTGGGTACTTGAGCCTTAGCATTAGCTATGCCACGCTGATGAGGCCTAACAAGGCCGAAACAGCTGTCCATGGTTGCTAATGCTTGGGTTCAATCTTTGCTTTGGTAGATTTAAGGGGTAATGCCCGCTACCTTGTGAACTTACTTACTTGATCACATTAATTTGTGAAGTATCCTTGTCACTCCAGCCACATCCCACAGGCTTTACGTTTTCATTGCTATGGGGGATAGAGGCTCCCACTGATGGGCTCCTGACGCGCATAAATATCCCGTTACATTTTTTATCCCTACTGATCTAGTTTTTCGTTGTTCCATTTTTCACTTGCAGGTCCGACTCGCTAAAGACTCTGGTATCACCTCCGGAAAATCAGCCTTCCTAGTCAGCTTTATGGCGTTTGGATGAGTGGCTGCTCGTCCTCTGTTTGGCAAATTAATGGACCATCCAAGAGTCAACCGCGTAACCGCACTACAGCTGACGCTTTTGGCCATAAGTGTCTCTATGACACTCGTTCCCGTAGCAACCAACTACGAGTGGCTTGCGACGTTTTCGTTCCTGTACGGTTTTCTTGAGGGATGTTTTGTCATTGCAGTGCCATTGATCGTCCAAGAATTGGTTGGAAGTAACAGATTAGCGCCCGCGCTGGGTGCCCTATACTGTTTCCTGTCCATTCCAGAAACGGTGGGAGCGTCAATTGCAGGATGGATATACGACACGTCCCAGAGTTACGCCGTAGCGTTCTTTTGTGCCGGAGGGATCACAACCGCTTCAACGTGTATTTTATTCATGATTTCATCGTTTCGGACGAATTCGTTATCCAAACGAACGTCAAGAGATGTTGTTCAGCTTGTAGAATTTGATAAAGAAGCAATCGTTGTAAAAGAAACTTGCCTGTAGCAGGTATAGTCTGTTCATAGCCCGAAGTCAGATTTGAAAAGAAAATCGACGTAAAAATTAAACATTAAAGCAAGCGAGTAAAGATACCTGGCTTCTGGGAGTTTAGCCTGCTTCTCAGTAAACAGTCTATTTTTAGCGTTGCCTGTCATATGAATGAGCAATTTTGTAGTTCGCATGAACACATATAGCAATGTTGAATATGGTGTTTGAAGTTGCTAAAAATTTCTTATTTTTCTTCGCCTTTTTTTTTTGTCCGGAAAATGAAAACGATGTACAACTGGGACACTTGACCAGTTGACTTATCTAAAACCTGCTGAAATTAAATAAAATAGAGACGACATAAAACCATCATTCCAATTTTATTCAAACCTTTTTGTTGTTGTTACTGAAGTTATTGGGGCTTTTTTTGTGAGTCTCTTCCAGTTGCCACCATACATCGCCAACATCAGTTTTAATTAAAGACACCCAGTGTGAAAACACCAAAATAAGAATTGAGTAAACAAAGGTTCTTAACAACGACATTATTTTTCGAAAAGCAGGGCACTAACCCTGTATTAACAAAAACGCTGTCAGGTAGCTGGCACTCCTTGGGTTAAATTACTTTGAAACTGCTTTCAACAAATTTAAAGTATTCTCATTTCAGTTTGTAACGTTTAAATTTAATTTTAATTTTTCCTATTAAGATATTAAGATTACGAACTTAAAATTCCAAACCAACTTAATTACAAAAACCCTCAAAGGGGAAAATCAATGGACACTAAGATTAAATGACAGTGCAATGGATGGATAAAAAGAAAACAAGAAACCTACCGCTTTATGCAGCAACATCTGAGAGAATTTTAATTTTACTTTTCTCTGTGACTACATTTTCGGGTTGTATCTTGAGCGGGTAATATTGATAGTCTTACTTGGTTGACTTTTTTTTGTCTTTTTGTTCCATATTGCTTGTTTGCTTGTGAAGGGATATGAGCTGTCAAGACTAAGCAAATAATGTTCCAGTTTGTTTGCAGATAAGTGGTTTTAATTTGACAACCCAACACTAGCATAAGTGGTTCGAGCTTAGCTTCGAGTCGCCACTGACGAGTTTGAAATTCTTCAAGTTGTTGCCACTGATGCATTTAGTGAGACCGGGAATTTTCGGTTTCTTTCCCTTGTAACCCTTGTACCGTGCAGCTTTTGATTCGAAATGTGGCTCATTAACCACCAAACACTTTAATTTGGTGAAGGAATTGATGTTTAGTGATTATTTTACGCTACGCTGTTGGTTTGTCAAAATTTTCTTGAAGCAAAAGTTCGTGATATGAAACTTTAGAATTTGGCGCAGCGTAATTTTATCGAAATGTGCACGAAGATCGCATCACAAACTTGACAATTAAATACAGGGCCATAAGATTATATGATTGGCTGTTAAATTCAACGCAGCTGAACTCTCTCCTTAGATGCACTGTAGTATTTACTTTAAAACTCAAATTACGTCATCTCAGTGCTCGAACGTGTTTCGCCGAATTGTAAATAATTAACAAAACCCAGCGAGGGGGTGTACTAGGCTTCCTTTCAAAGACGGAAAACCAAGAACGATATACTCCGAAAACGAGTACCCGCCGTGCACGGTCGTCTTCTTTTCTCTTTTGTTTTCTTGACAACATGGTTTTGTATTTTTCTTTCGTTGCTTGCCAAAGCGTGCATCAGTGGACTAAACCAGATTGAAGTGAGTCGCATCCGTCCAAGGAGAGTACGTGAGTACCGACTAACGCTTTAACTCAAATGGAATCAGTTTGATGGCAATTGCCGTGAGAAGTTTTCTTTGAACTTGTGTAGCTGAGGACGAAACTTCTGTGTCCTTTTTGTTATACCTCAATTGTGGATTTTTCTTCCCTCTATACTACTGGCAGCTGTAAAAAATAGACTAAGAAACCTAACAGCCTCACGGTTTTTTTTCCAGCACGTGTTGCCTGCACAAGATCTGGAAAACTAACAACTGTTACTGAAGTAAGCCGGGATTCATATAGAAAGCATTGGTGCTGCAGCGTTTTTTTTTTTAAAATCGATTTCTACTTTCGCAAAAGTAAACATTTAATCGAAAATACATGTATGGCCTTTTTGAACGCTACTCAAAGCTCAACAAACAACATTTCGACAGAGCAAATACAGGAAAGTCAAGCAAATGCTATCATTGGTGTCGTTTTGCTCGCGAGCGCCCTGTTCGGTTGTAGCTTGGCACTACTGGCTCTTGGGAAGGATTTCTTCATCGGTAAGACCCCTCCTGTAGTGTTCGTGGGAGCATTAGTCTGGGTGGACTTCATTGGCATATTTTCAACTGCAGTTCTCGTTTTTCATGGCCTTGTTGAGGGAAAAGAGTGGTTGTCAGAGTCACCGCAGTGTGGTATACAGGTTCGTAAAATTAACCTGCGAACAGGGTGCTTAGTGGGGCACTGGTGAGTGGAGAGAGCAGCAAGGCTAAAAAAAAATGATCACCCGAGCGAGCGCTTGGTTGGAAGTATAAAACAGGCTTCCCTTCCCAGGGTTCACTCGGCTCGCCGAATTTTTTTCGCTGCGCGCTCGTTCTGCCTCATACCCCCAAAAGGAAACTGTTGACAATCCTACGTAAAATTAACTGCAGAAAGAAATTTTCATTTACTGCTCTAACTTTCATCCGGCGGGAGACGGAAGACAGTAGCTTGTCTCATTCGGGAAGCCTAAACCAATTTCTGACCTTACATGCAATATCTCTGCCCATAAACAAGTCTAAATTTACAAGATATCGAACCAAACAAATAAAGTTTAAAGATCGAATACACCGGATGATCTAGAATATGACAGCCGGGTATAGGTGGTTTGCAGCCAACCTCTAGAGACACAGATGACAATGACGAAATGAACAAATGCTTGAGGACTAACAAAAGGAGCTAATGAGAGATCTATTGTCTTTGTCCACCAGCATGGCGGCGATGACGTAACGAGCAAACCACCTATTGCGAAATGTTGTCCTTTTTACGTCAGCATTAAACGCAAGCGTAATGCATGAATTATCTGCAGCGTGACTCGCAAGCTCAATAAACTGTGCACTAAGACGCCAAGTTTTTCTGCTCGTTTTGTGTAAAAAATCATTAGGGGCCTTTAGATTTGAGTACGAGTACGAGATACAGTATCAGTACGACTTACAAATCTCAAACCAGTCATCTCCCTAAAATCCTGCTTAATAGCAGGTAAGAATATTAGAGAAACAAAGCATGCGAGCCAGATCAAAGGGAGCCCAAACAATCTGTTTGTGTGACCCTTTGTTATTTTATAGTAAATGTATGAAATTTACCGTATGTTTCATGCTCTAGCGACGAATCGCTAAATATATGCATTGCAAAACGCTAAATAAAATTTAAATTGTCTTACCCGTGGTTTACTATCGTCCTTTTGCCTCAATACTGATATTTTAAGCGATTTTATCGGGTTTTGGCTTCGCCGCCGACTGTGCCTTAGTCTCCCTCGCAGCCGTTTTTGGTATCGTCACGCAACGCTCCTTCAACAAAAGAAGCCACTGACGTTGGGAGCAGGTCAATTGTTGGTTCATATGTTCCCGTGAAAGAAATGAGTGTGAGTGAAATATGAAATGAATCATATATGAACTGCGGAAATGAAATCAAATAGCTCAGTTGGTTTTAGAGCATTGCACCGGTAATCGCGAGGTCACGGGTTCAAACCATGTTGAAGTCCTGAATTTTTGCAGGCTTCTTTTCGCAATTGCATAAATTGCGTTCACAACTGCGAGGATCATTCTTCATTTGAAAATAACAAAGGGTCACACAAACAGATTGTCTGGGCTCCCTGTGGCGAGATTTGAAAAGTCATACTCGTGCTCAATCTCGTCACGTTCTAAAATATGAAGGTCCCTATTATAAGAAGATAGACTGCGAGTAGTCTCTAATTTCGGCGACGGATTATTTGTGGGCGGGCGAAAGATGCGCACGATCGCCGAAATTAGAGACTACTCGCAGTCTAATAAGAAGAAAGAGGTCAATGAAGATAACGTGAAATGGTCAATGATAATGATAAGGATACTTCACAAATTAATGTGATCAAGTAAGCTGAAGCCACTCAAAAGGCACTAAGGCCACATGGTAGCAGGCACTACCCCTTAAATCTACCAAAGCAAAGATTGAGCCCAAGCATAAGCAACCATGGACAGCTGTTTCGGCCTTGTTAGGCCTCATCAGCATGGCATAGCTAATGCTCTGAGCATTAGCATAAGCTAAAGCATAGCTAAAGCCTGAGTATTAGCTATGCCATGCTGATGAGGCCTAACAAGGCCGAAACAGCTGTCCATGGCTACTAATGCTTGGGCTCAATCTTTGCTTTGGTAGATTTAAGGGGTAATGCCCGCTACCATGTGGCCTTAGTGCCTTTTGAGTGGCTTCAGCTTACTTGATCACATTAATTTGTGAAGTATCCTTGTCACTCCAGCCACATCCCACAAGCTTTACATTTTCAATGATAATGATAATGTTATTAACAGTAACGAGAATAGTAATGACAAGGTGCCCAGGTAATGATAACAACACCGATCACTCGTCGTCTCTTTTTCTTCAACAGGGTTTCTTCTCGACAGCGTCTGGACTATCCTCAGGAGCTGTGGTAACGTTTATGTCCGTAGATCGCGTCGCATCACTCTGCCGTCCATTTCTATACAGACAGTACGCCACGCCACGCAGCGCTCGGACATTCTGCATATTCCTCACACTCTTCTGCTTAATATTAGCAGCTCTTCCCTTCGTCAACGTTGGAGAGTATATTTTCAATAAAAGTTCACGATCTTTCTGTCATTTCAACTGGTTCCCACTGGACCGTGCGGGAACAGCTTACATTCTTGCCATAGGAGTAAGCGGAGCACTGCTCACTTCTCTGATGACGTTTTGCAATATTGTTGTGTACAGTGTTGTTGTCAGGATCAAGCGGCGCATGTCAGCGGTATTGCCGTCGGAAATGAACGTTAAACGGCATGCACGGAGAGCTGCCTTCCGACATGAGGAGCGAATGGCAAAGTTCGTTGCCCTGGTGTCTGTTGTCTTCCTTGTAACTTGGTTACCAGTCACGGTAAGGTTTTGCGTAGTTTCTGGGAATTTGGAAAAACTTCGATCGTTTCCAGGGCTTTTCCTTCCAGGGAAAGGCCTTGAGAACGAGGTTGTGAAGGTCTGCTTTCTGCTTCATGAGTGGTAAGGAAGCAACCACTGTTCCATTATTTCTTTATACCTCGTATTGCGGTACTTGGCCGAGCAACAAGCGCGCGCAAGGGGTGAGAAAAATTCGGTAAGCCTAGCTAAAGCCTCGCCCAGGCCGTTGGCCCTTGCACCTCCGCTCGCCAACAATACCCCACTACAAGAAACACTCTCTGTTCACAAGCTAATGAAACGCAGGCTCCTGGTACCACATTTATCCCTAGTATTACACTTATTCTTTAAATCTGGTGTCAAAAGTGTGGTATTCTCACGTTCTTACAAGCTTATTCTGCTTTTTAAAAGTAAGAACATTTTCAGTATGCAATATCAGAAGTTTGCTTATAAAATTAGGGCGCGGGGGAGACCTTAGTTTATACTCTAAAATGACAGTGTTTATTCAACACACATCGCTAGCAAATGTAATGATACACAGACAGTAATTTTATATTAAGTGCAAATATTTGTAACATTTTGACGCTGGGACCCCCTTCATCGTAAATTCCGGTATCCCCACACCAGCACCTCATACTGTAGACTGATGGCTCTTTGTTCCTTTGCAGATCCGTCTCTTCTGTAACACATTTCGAATGAATCCAAGCCTGACCCTGGACTCCGTCTCACTCAGACTCGTGTTCGTTAATTTCTTTCTGGATCCATTTACGTATGTGCTGTTCAAGAGAAGCTTTCAAAGGAAGCTGAAGCGTTCCATCACCGAGTTCACGGAGTTCCTCGGAGATGTCGGTCGTGCTCAGAGGCTAAAGAAGCGAACTGTTCACACTGAAAAGACGTTTGATGCTGGGAATACTTCTGGGGTTGGTCTCGGCTATTTTGCAGAGTCATCTATGGTGAAATTTGATCAGCCAAGACCTGACCATCTCCCTGCTGTATCTTAAAGGTGCTATGTCAGAGTACTGTACGGTGGCCATTTTACATTTTCAACTCCGTCTTTTGATAAACCAAATTTTTGTGCTACCCTCAAGTACCATTGCTCATAACTAAAATGCCCTTAGAACACAGAGGAATACAAAAATTAAAGTTGCTGACATTCTCGATGGCAACGCCATGAAGTTTTTATAAAACAAATGCGCTCTCTCTCAAACAAATTTGCAAAACGTGCTGGCATATGGTAATAGAGACCTTAAGATAGAGGTTTTTCGGAATTTCCCGCGAACCGCGAACGTCAAGAAGTCACGTGACCAGTGCCTTGCCGTCAGGTTTGCGGTTTGAGGTTCACGTTTGTACGGCTAGACCACGCTCTAGAGTTAAGTGATTTACCGCAAGGTTTTTTGCACCCTAAAACATCACAATCCCACGTTTGAGAGGAAATACTACTTTTTAGAAATCTTTCGCCTATTAATTATCGAATTCTTTTTCATAGAAACGTAATTTTTAAGACGATTTCTTAGCTAAAATAGAAGTGAACGAATGAATGAAAACAAACATGGAGGCCGGCTATTTGTTACCCGCGAATCTTAAGTCTCGAATATGGACAGACAGCTAACGTGAAACCGCTAACCGCAAACTGCGGTTTGCCGTTTGCTGTAAGATGACCAAACCTCGATCTCAAGGTCTCTAATATATTTTTGTATACACATACATCACATCTATAAACCGTTGGCTCATTGCCAATAAATTAACTCTCAACATGACAAAAACTGAATTGGATCAAAACAAAAATTGAACAGTCTATCCGTTCTCCCAGACTTGGAAATTAATGGTACACAATTAAACAGAGTCAATCTTACCAAGTCTCTTGGTGTATTAATTGATGACAATTTAACATGGAGTAATCATATCGACGCTGTATCAAAAAAAATTTCTTCTGGTATTGGATCTATTCATGAACGAATAAGTCACTGTGTTCGTACTGCAACTCTACATAATATCTATCACGGATTAGTTCAATCGCACTTCGACTATTGTAAATAGAGAGATTAAGATACAGGTTTGGCCATCTTACTACAAACGGCAAACCGCGGTTTGCGGTTAGCGGTTTCACGTTAGCCGTCTGCCCATATTTGGACTTAAGATTCGCGGATGGTTCTAACAAACAAATAGCCGGACGCCATGTTTGTTTTCAAATATTCGTTCACTTCTGTTTTAGCTGAGAAATTACGTTTCTACGAAAAAGAATTCGATGATTAACAAGCGAAAGAGTTCTAAAAAGTACTATTTCCTCTCAAACGTGGGATTGTGATGTTTTAGGGTGCAAAAAAACCTTGCGGTAAATCACTTACCTCTAGAGCGTGGCCTAGCCTAGCCGTACAAACGTGAACCTCAAACCGCAAGCCTGACGGCAAAGCACTGGTCACGTGATTTCTTGACGTTCGCGGTTCGCGGGAAATGCCGAAAAACCTCTATCTTAATCTCCCTAATGTTGTTTGGGTTAACTGTGCCAAAACATTATCTGACAAATTACAGAGACTTCAAAATCGTGCTGTCCGCGTCCTTACTCATTCTAGTCATGATGCTGACGCCAACCAACTATTTAAAGTATTAGGCTGGGACAATTTAGAAACTCAACGTCAAAAATTAATGGCCGAGATAATTATTTGTCTTCGAAATTCATTCATCGGAGTGATGTGATTACTTCTTAGAATTTGCGTGATTCTTATAATAAGCTTGCTATTCCCTTGCTATGTACTAATTGTTACAAAAATAGCTTTGCCTATAGTGGTGCAGTTCTCTGGAACCGTCTACCCTCAGCTGCTAGGCAAGAAACATCTCTGGCTAATTTCCGACCATTATTAATTAATTCTGACTCGGCATTCATGTAAAACAGGCTTTAATTTAGTTTACCTTTCTTTAATAGTTAGCAATATTTTAAAGTTTAGAAGATTAATCTGTATACATAGTTTTTCGCAATATTTGTAGCTTTTATATTAAATTGTTAATGCCTGATGTATTTACCGTGTTTTTAAATAAAGATGATGATGATGATGATGATTATGATGTTACCTTGAAGGGTTTTGTTGCATTAAAAGCTAGTAAATCAGCTGCTCTTCGCGTTTTTCATGCACAGTGTATTTTATTCATTTGTGAGCGATTATAAAATTACAATAAAAGGCAATGTTAAGCTCGCTTGCCTTAAGCTATATGAAGCCCCAAATAAGACCCTGTTGGAAGTGGACTCCGGTCCCACTTTTTATTGACAAAAAGTGACTATTTATAGTGGTTGGAAGAATGCAGAAACAATGGAGAAGGGGACGGGCATTATGGTTATAAGTATTTTGCAAATTAAATCGCTGTGACAGTGATATGGGTAACCCAAAACAATATATCAGTGCACCAGTGCATCACCCGCCACACCCGCCACCCGCCATCCGTGGAAAAGTCCTGCCTTAAAAGCGGTAGTTTTACACAGCAAAATGGAAACTATAATAAATGACAATGAATGTATGAAATTCATATATTTGAACTGCGAATTAAAGAATGAATATGCCGATTGATCATCGCAGTTATGAACACTGCATAAGCAGTAGTGAAAATCAGTAAAGCCTGAAAAAAATTCAGACTTGTAAGGGAATCGAACCCACGACCTCTGCGATACCGGTGCAGCGCTCTACCAACTGAGCTAACAAGCCATCTGGGAGCTGGTCATTTTGTTGGTTCAAATTAAAGCAGCCAAAAGAGTAGACCAATGCTTTTTTTTTTCTCTCTTCTCCTCCTTCACTCCCTTTTTCCTTTTCTTTACCTGCTGTGGTGCGATTTTCAGGCTGGTCGGACCCAAAACACTGAAGTTCTGGACCTATTCCGGTCAAATGACTGCAAGTTTTGAGAAGCATGTTTTTGCAAAGCCAGCTAACTAGACGTAAGACAGCAAACGGCTGGGCTAAAGTAAAGGTAACATTCCACAGGTCAACACACAGGTCACCGAACTACAGACAAATAAAGAAGCCCAAAATTGGCTCCTGTCCCTAATCACTATCCAAAATTTTGTTTTAGATGGAGTACAAACTGTTTGGCTTAGTTACCAACAATAAAGAGTGACCTGCACCCGTGACCTGTGGAATGCGACCTGTACTAGTTATTGCCATTTTTTTCTTTTTTTCTTTCTATCCACTGTTTTTTTATATGTATATAAAGAAGAAAGCCAATATTGAAGAAGAAATCCAATATTGAAGTTGTTACTGAGGTTTTTGATGAGGAGTGGAGATTGGTTTTGATGGATGCTTCGAGGAAATTGCAGGATTTGTTAGTGCGACAAACGGGACATGTAGAGCGACGATTAACGGAAGATATTTTGGCCACTAAACGTCAGATTAGGGAGCGTTTCGGAGAATCGACCTTGGATAACATGGTAAGAAAAATATCTGCTATTTGTGAGAAATTTAATCAAGTACTTTTAGAAAGGAGAAGGAAGAAATTGGGTGAATTACTGACTGGTAGTGCTTTGGTTGGAATGGAGGAACCGGATGTTGAGGGGGATTGGGAGCTGAGTGCAATCGGTGTAGAGAGTGGGGATCGAATGGTGAGTGGTCCCTCAAGGGAGGAAATCGAGAACTTTGTATCTACAATTAGGCAGGGTGTAGGGATGGGGGATGTTGACGACATTGATAGGGGGATAGAGGTGGAAGACTTGACGCCAGAAGAGAATTTAGCTGGTGTGAATCCTCTACCAGTGGACTGTCCACTATTACTAGTGGATTTGAGGGAAATCAGCAGTGATATAAACAGTGTATTGGAGGCAATGCACGCGGAGGCGGAAGGTAGTCTGCGGAATGAATTACAGGATAATGTGGTTAGGACAGTGGGGGAAACGTCAGCAGGTAGTAATATGGGAGTTGAAAGAGAACGTAACGAGTTACCCGCTAGGCGGTTTGGAATGAGTGCGGATGCAGGGCTAGATACTGGCAATCATACTGTTGTCAATCTTTCGAAGAGACTACTTACGGAAGCGGAAATATCTCTTTTGTCTAAGGGATTGAAATTTTGCCCTATGCCGGAAAAGATTGATGTTTACAATCGTCGAAAGGACATAAGAGATTATATCAGACGGATTAGGTTACGTGAGTATTTTTATTCTGAAGATGAAGTTGATGGGGACTTTTCAGATAAGCCAGCGTTCAGAAATAAGTCAAAATGGTGTCCGGAGAAGAACAGGGAAATAGCCATAGAGGCGTACGTGGACGCTGTTGAAAAGGCGATTTTAGCGTACGATTTGGATAAAACATATCGGCGTAATATAACAAGGGATGAACAGAGGGCGCTGGAGAATTTGAGGGGTTATGAAGATATAATCATAAAGCAATCAGATAAAGGTTCTGCGGTCGTTGTAATGGATAGGGACGCATATATAGAAGAAGCCATGCGACAGCTAGATGATTCGGAAGTATATACGTTATTGGACAGAGATCCTACTCGGGACATGATGAAAGAGATCAATACGAAAATAAATGAGTGCTACAGCAAAGGGAATATTGATGAGAAAACGCGAGATTATCTTTTGGCGTCTGAAGATGTGAAGCCTGGTAGGTTTTACCTTTTACCGAAGATACATAAACAGGGTTGTCCAGGTAGACCAGTGATTTCTGGATGCAAAACTCCTACAGAGAAGATCTCTGAATTTGTGGACCATAAAGTACGACCACTAGTGCAAGGGATAGAGTCATACATCAAAGACACCAATGATTTTCTAAAGAAGTTAGGAGAGCTGGGGAGGCTGCCGGAGGGGTCCATTTTGTGTACAGTTGATGTGGTTAGCCTGTACCCCCACATTCCACATGATGAAGGTGTGGCAGCTTTGAAGGAAGCATTACTGAAATTCGATGGTTTCAATGAGGGTAATTGGGAAGGATCATTGAATGAGGACGTAGTCACTTTTACAGAGTTGGTGTTGAGAAATAACAACTTTGAATTCAATGGCAAACATTATCTACAAAAGCTAGGAACAGCGATAGGAACAAGAATGGCTCCTTCATATGCAAATATCTTTATGGATAATTTGGAAAGACGTCTACTTCGGAATGCAGAAGTCAAGCCCTATATTTGGTGGAGATACATTGATGATATATTTATCATATGGACGGAGGGTGAAAGGAAGTTGGAGGAATTTATAAAATATTTAAACAATGCCCATAACACGATCAAATTTACTTCAAAGTGTTCTGTGAATGAAATAGAATTTTTAGATGTTAGGGTGATCAACAAGTCAGGTGTATTGGAGACGGATGTATTCGTTAAACCAACGGACAGTCACCAATATTTACATTACAGTTCCTTTCATCCGGGTGCCTGTAAGAAGAGTATACCGTATGCTCAAGCGATGCGATTACGTAGGATTTGTTCCAAGCCCTATTTTTTTGAGAAGCGGGCGGAGAATTTGGTGGAATACTTAATTGAAAGGGGTCATCAGAGGAACTTCGTGGAAAAACAAATCGGGAGAGTCAGGCGTATGACCAGAGAAGAGGCTTTTAAGAGTAAACAACAAACACGCAGTGCAAAAACACCTTTTGTGGTAACTTACCATCCTGGCTTGCCGAACATAAGTAAAATACTCAGAGAGCTATATCCCATTTTGAAGTCATCGGATCGATGTAAAAAAGTCATCAAGGATATCCCTTTGGTGGCTTTCAGAAAACCTAAAAGTTTGGGGGACTACCTGGTACGTGCGAAGATAAATAGCCGTGGCTCTGCAGAAAATGTACGAGGAACGTGTAAATGTAAATCAAGTCGATGTGAAGTCTGTAGGTATTTAGAGGAAAAGGACTATTTTGTGTGTACTCATAATGACAGGAAGTACTCTATTAACTATAGTCTTGATTGTAACTCAAGTAATGTGGTTTACTTGATCACATGTAAGAGGTGTTCAGCACAGTATGTGGGGTCCACTGTTACAAAGTTTAGAATAAGGTTTAACAACCATAAATCCAGAATAAGACGCCATAGAAGATTGAATGAGGCACAGCGGGAGAATGACGACCTACTGTATAAACACTTTTGGAGTGATGGACATAGCGGTTTGGATGATATGAACATTCAGTTGATAGACAGGGTCAATGGGAAGAGGAGCTGAGGGATAAGGAGGGCCAATGGGCCTATAAGCTTAATACTTTGAGTCCTTATGGTCTCAATGACAATGACTTTTTCTTCGGTCAGAACAGGCGTTCCAGACGCACGTAATTTGTTGATGGTTTATAATGGCATTATGCGCGCGGGGAGGAGATCGTTTGTTGATGCGCGCGCGCGAGGCTGTTTAAGTTTACACTTTTAAAGTACCGTAGAATCCCGGTTATAAGCCCCCCCGGTTATAAGCCCCCCCGATTATAAGCCCACCTCTCTGCTAATAGAAATTTCCTCCCGGTTAGAAGCCCACCCGATTATAAGCCCACCTCTCTGCTAATAGAAATTTCCTCCGGTTATACCCCTGTTATACCGGGTACCGTATACAGTTAACAATAATTAGGCGGTACATTAGCGACATATTTATTATTATAAATCAATTACAGCAACGGTTCTTTAACAGGATTTCAGTGAATCGTATTCCATCAAAGTCACAACTAAACTTGATCTCTGTTCCGCCCCGTAGCACATTGACAATCACACATTGACAATCCGTTATTGTTCCAATTGAAAGTAGACATGATTAAAATTTTCATTTTAATAGAACGGATTTTAGACGTTTTTTTCCTCCCTATTATAAGCCCCCCCGATTATAGGCCCACCCGAAAACCCTTACGAAATTGTATAAGCCCAGGGCTTATAACCGGGATTCTACGGTAGTATGACGCGTGCGGTTGTAACTGTAATTTTACCCTGATGAAGACCACTTTATGTGGTCGAAATATAGGTGTGGAACAAAACATGTGGGTTATCTTCATTTGTGATAGTGTGTGTATATATATATATATATATTTGAAGACAGTCTGATCAACTGAAGATTTGACTTGGCATATTTATTACTATATAGTTTCGTACCGCACAACCTGTACGGCACTCATCAGATAAATAGCCAAATGTAAAATTACAACGTAAAGCTGGTAACTATATATACAGGAGGAGTGGAAAAGTATTAGATTACAACGGTTTCTACTTCTTAACAATAGACGCTTAAAATCCGCGTGACAATGGAAGTAAGCGTGACACTGACATTTATGTACTTAAGATGACCGGAAAAGTTTAAATTTACAACGGTTTCTGTTTCGGATAAACAACGGACACATTAAAATGGGGGTTATTACCTGCCAGCTTTGAAATTTTTGAGGAGAAATTTGTTTGCGTGTCTACAGGAAGTAATAAGTTCATTACGTTTGTTCAAGGTGGCTAAATCGGGCCTGCAAATTATAAAATACTTCTCCCACAGACACAAATTACATCGATTGGAAGCGGGGTTGTACGGAGAAGCTTGCTTTAAGATCTTCCAAGATATCCTAAAACCTGTTTTAGTGTCTTTCAACTGCCAAATATGCTTACTGAGTTCTGTGTTGAGTCTCTTGCTTGGATTGGTGAAAGAAGCTTTGTGGTTTGTGAATCTGGTTTTGAAGGAGTTTTCAGTTAGGCCTACGTAGGTTTGGTCGGGCTTGCTGTCTTCAGATATCACTGTTGCCTGATAGACAACGGACTCTTTGAGGCAATTGCCAGCCATAGGGCAGTCAGCCGGTTTTCTGCAGTTGCATGTTCTAGGCGACGGTGGTGCGTTCTTCCGTAATAAGGATGACTTGTTATGGCCGTCGATGGTTTGTTTGACGTTAGACATGCAGCTGTAGCTGATTTTAACTGTGTTACGATTAAAGATCTTATGTAACACGTGGCCATTTGGGAATTCTTCGTCCAGGATCTTGAGGAAAGCCCGTCCTACGTTGGTGGCGACATTTCTGCTGTATGGAGGGTTGTACCAAATGATTTCTCTGTGGCGATTCTTTCTGTTAGATGTTGGAGGATCTGCTACACTCGGGGGATGGAATTCAAGACGGTGCTTGTGTCCGCTGTCGTCAAGAGCTTTCTGATAGAGTGGTGCTGCTTTGGTGAATGACTCTTCGTCATATGAAATCTCAGAGAGCCGGTTGTTGATGGACTTTGGTATGTTTTTGATGATCTGCGGTGGATGGTTAGATTTCTTGTTGATGTAAAGTGGGATGTTGTTGGGCTTAGTGTAAGGCATGTATTTTCCGTTAGTTAAGTTAAGGGTGACATCGAGGAAGTTAACGATTTTCTTGTTGGCTTCAATGGTAATCAGTCTAAGGCCATGTTTGCTGAAGATGGCGCACAGGTCTTTCTTGATGAGCTCTACTTGGCGTGGTGGTGCATTGGTTACTCCAAGGCCGTCATCTCTGTATAAGCCGAAGTTGTTGCCATGTTTCTCTTTGATTTGGTGTAGGAGGAAAGCGCCAACGAGTTCACATGATTCGGCCCCGTCATAGCTGCCCATAGTGACATCGAAGAGGTTTGACGATGCTTTCTTTCCCCATGGCTCGCAAGAATTGTACAGAAGGGACTTTTTCGCATGTAAGATGATGCGACGTTCGTCATCGGTGATGGTAATGTAGCTGGATGCAAAATCTAGTGCGGCGTTTAGTAGGTCGATTGAAATGGATGGATAAAAATCGACTACGTCAAATGCGATGAATGTGCAGTTATCCTTGTCATCTAAGCTGTTGAACCAGCTCAAGACAGCTTTAGTGTTTTTCCATTGGTTTAAGCTTAGTTTGTGAATAATGTTGGTGTTTATTCTGTCAAGGATTTCTTTGCTGATTTTGCCGATCTCGGATTTGGCTGGGTTGATAAGGCGGCATGTGGGATTATTCACAAAATTAGGTTTGTGGTCCTTGAGGGTAATGAAGGCTTCGCGTTTGGCAGTGATATTAATACGGTCATCTAGTTCTAGGTTTTTGGCAATGCTTTTGGCTTCAAGCTCAATAGGATTCGTGGTGCTTGGGGTAACTTTCTTGTAGGCCTTGGTGATGTTCTTCTGCAGGAGATCATTATACGTGGATGTGTCCATGTTGTAGAAATTTGTGGTTTTGTCGGCGGGAATTAAGAGTTTATCAGAATTCCTTATGGTTTTGATGTCAGAAGATAGCTTTTGTTGGAACCAGCACTTGACCTTTCTGAATTTGAGGTTCTCGACCATGTTCAGTAGTCTCTTCTCAAAATTTAACATCGCTGGGATCTGTGGAGGTGAATTTTTGGAGTTGAATCCGAACGTTTCTTTCTGGTTGCTTTTAGTGTTAGGGTTGAGGAAGAAGTATGCTTTCCATCTCATCCGTTTACAGAGGTGTTCAGTTTTTTCAATCAGCTTACGGTTGTAATCCTTCTCAGATGGTAGAGGTATGTTCTTTGTGGAGTAGTCGAACCTTGTTGATTCCATGATAACAGTAGTTGCGTAGAGTGCTCAACACTTAAGGAGCTTCGATATATAAGTTGATTTGCAGAACTGTTGTCAGAGTGCTCAATAGAAAAACTAGAGCATTAATATTTGAAGACAGTCTGATCAACTGAAGATTTGACTTGGCATATTTATTACTATATAGTTTCGTACCGCACAACCTGTACGGCACTCATCAGATAAATAGCCAAATGTAAAATTACAACGTAAAGCTGGTAACTATATATACAGGAGGAGTGGAAAAGTATTAGATTACAACGGTTTCTACTTCTTAACAATAGACGCTTAAAATCCCCGTCGCATCATCTTAATGCGAAAAAGTCCCTTCTGTACAATTCTTGCGAGCATGGGGAAAGAAAGCATCGTCAAACCTCTTCGATGTCACTATGGGCAGCTATGACGGGGCCGAATCATGTGAACTCGTTGGCGCTTTCCTCCTACACCAAATCAAAGAGAAACATGGCAACAACTTCGGCTTATACAGAGATGACGGCCTTGGAGTAACCAATGCACCACCACGCCAAGTAGAGCTCATCAAGAAAGACCTGTGCGCCATCTTCAGCAAACATGGCCTTAGACTGATTACCATTGAAGCCAACAAGAAAATCGTTAACTTCTCGATGTCACCTTAACTTAACTAACGGAAAATACATGCCTTACACTAAGCCCAACAACATCCCACTTTACATCAACAAGAAATCTAACCATCCACCGCAGATCATCAAAAACATACCAAAGTCCATCAACAACCGGCTCTCTGAGATTTCATATGACGAAGAGTCATTCACCAAAGTAGCACCACTCTATCAGAAAGCTCTTGACGACAGCGGACACAAGCACAGTCTTGAATTCCATCCCCGAGTGTAGCAGATCCTCCAACATCTAACAGAAAGAATCGCCACAGAGAAATCATTTGGTACAACCCTCCATACAGCAGAAATGTCGCCACCAACGTAGGACGGGCTTTCCTCAAGATCCTGGACGAAGAATTCCCAAATGGCCACGTGTTACATAAGATCTTTAATCGTAACACAGTTTAAAATCAGCTACAGCTGCATGTCTAACGTCAAACAAACCATCGACGGCCAAACAAGTCATCCTTATTACGGAAGAACGCACCACCGTCGCCTAGAACATGCAACTGCAGAAAACCGGCTGACTGCCCTATGGCTGGCAATTGCCTCAAAGAGTCCGTTGTCTATCAGGCAACAGTGATATCTGAAGACAGCAAGCCCGACCAAACCTACGTAGGCCTAACTGAAAACTCCTTCAAAACCAGATTCACAAACCACAAAGCTTCTTTCACCAATCCAAGCAAGAGACTCAACACAGAACTCAGTAAGCATATTTGGCAGTTGAAAGACACTAAAACAGGTTTTAGGATATCTTGGAAGATCTTAAAGCAAGCTTCTCCGTACAACCCGCTTCCAATCGATGTAATTTGTGTCTGTGGGAGAAGTATTTTATAATTTGCAGCCCGATTTAGCCACCTTGAACAAACGTAATGAACTTATTACTTCCTGTAGACACGCAAACAAATTTCTCCTCAAAAATTTCAAAGCTGGCAGGTAATAACCCCCATTTTAATGTGTCCGTTGTTTATCCGAAACAGAAACCGTTGTAAATTTAAACTTTTCCGGTCATCTTAAGTACATAAATGTCAGTGTCACGCTTACTTCCATTGTCACGCGGATTTTAAGCGTCTATTGTTAAGAAGTAGAAACCGTTGTAATCTAATACTTTTCCACTCCTCCTGTGTATATATAGTTACCAGCTTTACGTTGTAATTTTACATTGGCTATTTATCTGATATGAGTGCCGTACAGGTTGTGCGGTACGAAAATATATAGTAATAAATATGCCAAGTCAAATTCTTCAGTGATCAGACTGTCTTCAAATATTAATGCTCTAGTTTTTCTATTGAGCACTCTGACAACAGTTCTGCAAATCAACTTATATATATATATATTATATATTATATATATATATATAATATACTATATATATATTATATATTATATTTCAGAGTTGGATTATTTGGTCGAAGACATTTATTGCTACTCAGAGTTTCATGCTTCTTGCGAAGCAATCATCAGGCAACTGCCAAAAATAACGGATATAACAACAATACAACTCTGAAAATTACATATTGCTCTAGTTATATTATTGAGCACTTTAATAGCTGATGAAGACTTCAATTCATTACCTTTCTATATTATATATATTATATATATATATATATATAATATATATATATATATATATACTGAATGTGGAGGTAGAGCCTACCTTCATTTGTGATAGTGTATATATATATATTATATATATATATATATATATATATATATATATATATATATATAAATGTGGAGGTAGAGTCTACCTTGGCATAAAGTGCTCAATGCTGTGGTAGCAGAGCTAAGTATACATAAGTTGAAGGATTAAAGAGGACGCATCAATTCTCTGTGACTCTGAGTTTCGCGCCTAAGCGCTCGTCAGACAGAACTTTTCAGAACTTATATATATATATATATATATATATATATATATATATATATATATATATATATATATATATATATATATATAATTTTTTTTTTTTTATTTTTTTTTTTCTGTATTTCTGCTCCGTGAATTCAGATGGTAAATGTAGTTATGCCGGCAGAATGTTTGCTGTTCTGTGATTACCGTAAAAGTTCTATTAAGCCCCCGGGGGACTTATTATGTGCTTGAGTGCATATTTGTTTCAAAACAAACCAACTAGGCTGCGTGAAGTGGACTTTGTAAGAGGGAACAGGGGGGGGGGGGGCTAATTACAAAATGGGGGCTTATTAAAACCGACTTCCTAACGAGGGCCTTGTTAGAGAGGGGTTGGGGTTCACAGAGACGTAGGGCTAAATTCGCAAATCTGATTGGTTGATTGATGAAGGCAGAGCTGGTCGGTATATCCCGGTGAATCTCGTGAACGCACGTGTCAGACAGGGACGAATTTTGATTTCTTTTCGTTTCTCGTCGATTTTGAGACCTGGATTGTATATACCTGATTGTCTTACCCATTTATCGCATGTATTCGGGAAATGGAAAACGTGGGATTCTTCGAAGGGCCCGAAAAACTTATGGAAGTGTGGTGGACACCGGCTCAGGGAGCTGACAGCGCCAGGGCTGATTTGAGAACGATTTCAAGGTAAAGAAAACTCAAACCTTTGGGGTTGTTTTCGCTTTCTTTGACTGCTATTGTGTTATGAAAACGTTAAAGTGTGCAGTTAACTAAATTCAAAGAAGTAAAAGGGGAAAATATCACCGTAAGAATTGAATGTTTACGCGAGGTGAAGTTTCTGCCTACAACGTACAACACATCCTCGGAGACCCAGGGGCAGACAGTCGGGTTGGGACGAAAATTCAGGACGAGCGAAAGTTACAAGACGGACAGGAGAGCCCCTGGGAACATTTCTTTATCGGACTAGTTCCAGAAGCCATTGAAATACAGTTTCCTGATTGGGCGGAAAATTTCTGGCAAGGAATTTTTTTCAGCCCAATCGGCGATCAGCTTATATATCGCACTCCTTTCGTGACTGTCAAACGTCCAATTTGCTGTCAGCCATATTTCGATCGCTGTATTGACACTTGGAGGAAAGTTATGGTGGAAAGGGGCCCACAAAACACAGATATCGACAAATTCGACTTCTACTAAAGCAAAAATCACTTGTAAGCATTACAGAAACGCGCCCATTGAAAATTGTCGCCCGTGAAAAGTGGGGTACCCATTAGGCTTTTGCGGCCTCAAACAAGGTTTTAAAGACCGCCGCCATCTTTCGGTGCCTTTAGAACTGTGAGCTAAGAATTTCTAATTTTTTTCCTGACACCTTTTAGCAGACAATACAGATACAATAGGAGGATTAAGCATTGTTTTGAAGTGTCAAAATGCAGGTTTCATCGGCAAAAGCTTCAGAGCGTGAACTACTTAATATGCAAAATGAAGCGAATTTTATCGTGACTGAAGCACGACAAACAATCGAAGAGTTGTCCGTCTCGTGGAACAAACCGCTACGTGCTTACTTGTTCAATCTCCTCGAAAAACAGTTTTGTTGTGGAACAAGTTTGATGTCATGCTTTTCGCCCTGTGGATAGGATCTTTCAAAATCGATCAATCGACGAGAAAGCGCGTGGTTTAATTTATCGCAGCAAAAGCTTCGAGAGTAGATTTAATTTCGGCATATTGATTCAGCGTTTTGTATTGCCAACAAACAAAATGTCGCTTCCCTTTCAAGCGATTTCAAATTTTAAGTTGTTATGAATCCTTAAGCTAAATTAAGACATATCAATTCTGAATTCTAGAAGATTTGCTCATATTCAGATTGTTGAAAAATGTTGAAAGCCAAATCTGCAAGGAGTTTCTTAGCGAGCGGAATGAGTTCTTTATAAGCCGCGAAGCGGCTGAGCAAGAAACGCAGTCAGGAGACGTCGACTTTCCTCGCTTGTCGGCAGATTAAGAGCGGAAATTAAATGTTACAACCGAGCGACTTTGTAACAATAAAGAGTAATTAAGGTAAGCTTTCTGTTGTTTTTGTTTCTTACCACCTCGTCTCACTCGTCTGGGCAAGAACAATGCAACATGCACGGTAGATTTCTCGATTAACTGTATGATTGACATTTCTGCATTAAGTTACGCATGCTCTCTGTTAACTTCTTCAGTCATTTGCATTTTCACGATCGACAATTATCAATGGGCACGTTTCTGTAATGGGAACTAGAAAAATCAAGATGAAGACTGATCGCAGGTATCGTAAACTTCACGCGAAGAATTGTTGACAACTCATCCACAATTGAAGGGCTGAGAGCATAAACTGATTCACTGATTTTTGTTTCACTTCCAAGCGAAATCGAAAAACGACCTAAAATTACACATAGGCAGTTTATACTCTCAGCCCTTCAATTGTTGTTGTTTGGTATGAGCTTTTGTTTTTCTCTGGTGTACTCACAGGCAGTAGCCTGGCCCCTGAAACTTTTCGGGGGATGGAATTTATGTTGCACAGGCCAGGCAAGTTTACCGATCGGGCGAGTGAAAAGCAGCCGTTGAATTTTGTTTTGCTCACGAAATCGAACCATCCACTGCTTACAATCGACTCGAAGTCGCGTCTCAGCTCAGTCCAGCTCAATTTCGAGAGAGACCTTGAAATGGCCTGAGAAAATCCAGTTTAAAATAATTTACGCGTAGTCTTGGTTGTCTCTCCATCCACTTATATTATGACAATCATGAAAGACCAGGTTAAGTGGAAAAGAGTAGGGGACGTAGTTCCCGGTGTGGTGGTCTATTTCTCATCTGATGGTTAAATGCTCGGAGATATTAGCTGCACAAGCTACTCAAAAATCCGAGGGTAAATAAAGTAATGTATGTATGTAAGGTCATTGGGCTTGAAGGCTGCTTTTGTGTGGAAAAGTATGGAGGCCGAAATCACAAACCAATTTATCAAATTAAAATCAGTTTCCCAATACTCTGACATTCTCTTGCATACAGATGCCATTTTGACGTTGATGTGAGTTCAGATTATGCTTTTGAAATAGGTGATTACCTTGGCTATAGAGTAAGACTTGAATAGGAACTACTCCAGTGTTTTGGAGGGAAAGGAATGGAAAATGGCATGCATTATGTTAAGATGAAAACAGATTTTTACAAAAATCATCACTCTTATGAGCATATAGACACTTAATGTTTTCCTTACTATTGGTAGAGTTAGCATAATTTTTAAGACCTTAGCAGATTTGTGGCAGATGTTTTTTGGTAATTGGGGTACGGTATTGACCTGATACCTTTTGTAGCATTACAGGGCTTTCATAGCTCCTAAGAATTAGGCAGTGTGATATGGTATTTCTGAACATCTTGTACAGTGCACTTACTATGATTAGCCTATTATGAGTGTTTCAGTGAATGATGATGGTAAATTGACTTATGTTTTGGGAAATTGTTTGTGTTTTTAGAAACTGTTTCATGTTTTGGGAAACTGATTTTTGTTTTGGTAAATTGATTTTTGATTGACCCTTTTGGGCCACTATAGAAAAGCAAAATGAAAGACCAACGGATAACAGATGGACAATTAAATTTTAAGAATAATTTTAACTGTTTTTGTACCCCCCCTCTGAAACTGAGGGTGTAATTTCATCTTGGGTATACTCATTGGAAATTTCATTATGTACAAGGTAAGCTTCTCCTGAAGTGCTGGCAGCTGGCTAAAAAGTGGCTTCTTTAAATTTGAGCCACCTGCTTTTCAATGAAAAGTTTCCAACATTTTTTGAAGGCTGTTTAAATTCTCATAAAAAAAAGCCACCTTCTGTTAAATTCCAGTCAGCTACTCTAAAACCTTATTACAACTTGAGACTATAAGGTTTGTGACAGATAATCACTACAATATCCAAACAGATGACATTGGAAACTTGAATTTAAAGTTACATCTCACTATCAAGAAAACTTTTGAACAAACAAAAAATAAATGAAATAAGCAATCCCTTCTAGTTTATTTTATTGTTACTTCTTTTGTTTCCACTTTATCTAAAAGGGATATCTTACTGAGAAGCTACTAAATTTTCTTGTTTGAGTGACCATTTTAACATATTTTGTAATTGTATTTAGGTGATGGGTATGGTTTGTGTGTTGTGTTTGAAACCTACCTTAAAATAATTTCATTATACTTAGCCAATTACCATTGTATCAGCCTAACTGTCTGACTCAGTGAACTGTATAGTTGAGAATGATTTGTCAATAGGTGGTTATTGAGGGTCTTTCGGCACAAAGATATTTACATCCACTATGTGAGGAACTCAAAACATAGTTCCTTAATTAACTGAAAGCATTCTCTCATGTTTTAAAAATTGTCAAGGAAAAGGGTGGTAACAGGTTGAACCCATTCCAAAATTGGTGTGGTCTCACGGGAGAAATCAAGTCCTTTCCTGGTGTACCATAGGCTTAGCAGTCACAGCAACTACAACTGTATCATGCAAAAATGGAATTTAATAATTGTTATATTATGGATACACTTGAGCGTTTATAAAGACAAGAGTGCATACAAGACACTAAACATCCTCCATCAACTTGTAAACAACTTTATCTGAAACTTTGCAACCTAAAAGTTGCAGCACAGTCAGCATGATGTAGATGTTTCCAGCAAAGTTTTGCAAAAGCCCACTCTAAAACATGTTTTTACAACTTAAATTAACTTTTTAACTGAGCTCAGCACCACTGTGGTAAAAGAGTTCATGGAAAGCTTCTGCAAAATTATCATGTACAGCATCTTGCATGTACAGTACAACACAATTAGCAATTATCACGACTGCAAGGCAATCTGCATATTTTTGTGCACACCTTGGGAAGAAAAGTATATTGGCCAACAGATACCAGTCAAAAATATGAAAACCAAAACATTGCAATAGATCATAGTGGAACTGTACACTTTCTCTCAGGCCTTTTCGTGGTCTCTCGAAATTGCAAGGTTCGATTTCGTGAGCAAAATATTAAACCGCCGAACTACGTGCTTCTCGCGCGATCGGCAAACTTGTCTGGCCCGTGCAACAGAAATTTCATTGCCCATAAACCAGAGAAAAAAGCTAAAACTAAACAACAATGATCCTAACCAGAGAAAGAGACCGAGTTACAATGTTGTTCTTCGCGTGAAGTTTACGATGCCTGCGGTCGGTCTTCATCTTGATTTTTCTAGTTCCTTACAAGTGATTGTTGTTTGAGTTCAATTTTAATTTGTGGATTTCTGGGTTTTGTGGATCCCCTGCCACCAAAATGTTCCTCGTAGGACAAATCTGTCGAATGAACGAGACAAGTGGAAATATGGTCGACAGCAGATTGACCGCTTACTTGTTGGTGTAAGGAGTCACGAAAGGAGTGCGATATATAAGCTGATCGCTGATTGGGCAGAAAAAAATTCCTTGCCAGAAAATTTCCGCCCAATCACAAAGTTGGATTTCAATAGCTTCTGGAACGAGTCCGATAAAGAAATGTTCCCAGGGGCTCTCCCGACTGTCTTGTAAACTTAAGCTCGTCCCGAATCTTTGTCCCGTCCCGACTATTTGCCCCTGGGTCTCCGAGGATGCGTACAACAACAACAACAACAACAACATTGGATTTCTTTAATCTTATACACTTGTAAAAAAAAAAGCCTTTGTAGCCCATACTACTTTATCGCAAAGCCTAGCTTGGATTTGAGCCATTAACGTTTGGTGTTGTGGATGAAGTCTGAATTTCCGTTGAAAAAAAGCAACACAAGTTTTTCGACACAAGCTGGGCGTTTTGTGGCACGATTGGTAAAAACATTTTTTTAACATTTTGTGGTTCAAACGTTGTGACTGTGATGCATGTGATAAAGCGTACATGTACGCATGGTACCGTGGATAAATCTTGATCACGTTTTAAGTTTTGTTATTTCAGGCTTGGATATAGGAAATTTGTAAACTCTTAAAATTTTCGACTGTAGAATTTGATTGTAAAGCCCCATTAAAACGGTAATGATAGTTGATGATAGTCGACGATAGTTTTAATTAGTATATACCACACAAGTGAATAGTGTTTTTCGTGCGCTCTGATTGCTTAACTTGGAGGTGATTAGCAAGTACTATTCACCTCCAAAAAGCCGGCACATGAGATTTTACAATTTCCGACCACTTTTCGGTATATTGTCACACATAATTTATGTTTTGGTCCGCTAATTATTGAGCTTGTGTGGTATATACTCAAACAATTATTCACTGCAGTGTCAGTGAAAGTGGTGGATATTTACCTCCACTTCGGTGAATAATTGTTAACTATCACGTGCATTTGAACACAAACTATCATGCACTATCATTGATTAGTATAATTATACCACACAAGTGAATAGTGCTTTTTGCGCACTCTGATTGGTTAACTCGGAGGGGATTAGCAAGTACTATTCACCTCCGAGCAGCCAGCACACGAGATTTTGCAATTTCCGACCGCTTTTCAGTATATTGTTACACATAAAGTAATGTTTTGGTCCGCTAATTATTCAACTTGTGTGGTATATACTAAAACAATTATTCACTGAAGTGGAGGTGAAAGTGGTGGATATTTACCTTGCTGCTTCGTGGCTCGGTAAATATCCACCACTATTCACCTCCCCTTTGGTGAATAATTGTTAACTATCATGAACTATCATTCACTTTGAGCCTGCTCAGAAATCTCATGATAGCTGATGATAGTTTTTGCCGTTTGACCGTGCGCATGATAGTTGATGATAGTTACTATCATCGACTATCATGTGCCGTTTGATGGTAGTCGATGTTAGTTTTAACTATCATGCGCATTTGAACACGAACTTTCATGCACTATTACTGACTATCATCAACTATCATGCAGTTTGAACATGTTCAAATTCGACATGATAGTTGATGATAGTTTTTTCCGTTTGAACGCAGACATGATAGTCAATGATAGTGAATGATAGTTGATGATATCATCAACTATCATCAACTATCATGACCGTTTGAACGGGGCTTTAAGTTATAATGTATGTTTGACGTGTACACCACACACTTTCTGCCTTGCTGACAATTAGCTGACCGCCGACCAGTTAGCTCAGACCACCGACCAGTTAGCTCAGTTGGTAGAGCACCGGACTACCGTGTGGGAGGTCGCGGGTTCAAACCCCGGCCAGACCAACACTCAGGGTCTTTAAATAATTGAGGAGAAAGTGCTGCCTTTGTAATAACATCTGCAAATGGTTAGACTTTCTAGTCTTCTCTGTTAAGGACGATAAACCGTAGGCCCTGTCTCACAACTCTTCATAATTGATTCTGTGGGACGTTAAAGAACCCACGCACTGTTCAAAAAGAGTAGGGGACGTAGTCCCTGGTGTGGTGGTCTATCTCTACTTGAATGTGGTTATCGGGGAGGGATTTGCAGTTACGGGCCTACGGTAATTGGTGCAAACTGTTGTAGTGTCCCTGCCAGGTCTCTGGTGAAGCTATTAAATAAATAACAATTAGCTAATAACATAACCTTGTTAGCTTATGTTTTAAAAATAGCTTGCATGACAGTTACAAGAGTGCATTTAACAACATCAAAATTAGCTGGTTCATTTTGTAAGACAATGGGGTGAATCAGAGAATTAGGTCCATTTTTCGTTTGTGATGTTGTAGATGCTCTGTCTGAAATAATATTTTTAATCTGAGCTCCAAGTATAATGAAACTTTTGTTGTCTGAACCTGTGATTGAGAGCTGATTTTTTAATGAATAAAGTGCCAAATGATCTACCTGCAATTGTCAGCTGTCTGGCCATCTATTATTTCCTTGTAATTATCAGCACACCCCTAGACAGGTTGAGGGAAGAAAGAAAATTGTTAATTAAAGGAAACAGTCTCGATATAGCACCAAATCAGTAGTTGTCCAAGCTATTGTTAAATGATATTTGCAAATACCTTGCTTTAGGCTGAAATAAAATTGGAATGGGGTTACGTGTACTGTATGGTGAAAGTTGCAGTTGCGTGTAGTTGTTAAACCCTGCATCCATTAGTTCTTTCACGCTCAAAGTGATGTTAGTAAGAAAAGCATTGATGAAGACAATAGGGCTGTTTATCCGAGAGAAAATAAGCCGCAGCTTACTCTGGCCATGGCTTACATAAGACGCAAACACTCCGTATAAATGGTACAAAATCTATGTTCGTGGCTTTCTCAAGCTGCGGCTTATCCTGGCCTAGGAGTTTTTACTCGTATAAATGGTTCCTTTAGTGTCTTATGTAAGCCGTGGCCAGAGTAAGCTGTGGCTTATTTTCTCTCGTATAAACAGCCCTAATGTGTAATGACTTGTTGTTAATGTGAAAGGCCTGCCTTAACATAAAAGAGAAAAAAATGTATAATTCTCAAATGTCTGACTATATGACCAAGATAGCTGTCGACTGTTCTTACACTCTATCACTGGTTTAAGATGATTTTATAATACTTGAAGTTGGTAATGAAAATTATGAAAACATAAAAGACGTTGTCTTGATTTGGATAGTAGTTTTATTAATTAAGGACTAATGTGAATGTAAAGCAAATAAAAGATTGACTTTGTAGTTTTAGTACATACCGGTAATTCTTTTAATGAGTTTATCATATCGGGACTAATCAGTCTCGTATCATCAATAAAGTGAGCTCAAATTTTACTTCTGATTAGATTATAACGTTACGCTTGTCCGGCTTGTGCTTATTTTGTTTCTGTTGGTTGTTGGCTTAAATGCCTTTGCATTGAAAAAGACTGGCCATAAGCTCAAATAACTCAATTTTTGGTATCCCTTTTGGAATGATTGGGTGTCGTCAGCAAAACTCCTGTAAACAGCTTTAAATATTCTGTAATAAACAGGTGTCAATTTACTTCTGGAGTGTCAAAATACTTTTGGAGCACAAGATAATATCCGTACTATATGCTATTGTACGGTTATTATACGTACTATTCGGTTCAAACCAGTATAATAACCGTACAGGGCGGTGTTCTACGGTTATTATATTGGAAAGGTGTCACTTACGGTTATTATGCGTACAAGTTACGATTAATAACCGTAGAAAGCACGGTTATTAATCGTACGTGGCGTCATCTCAGGTTATTATTCGTACGTTCACCAGAGTTTGTCATGAGGAAATTTTCGATCTCCAGCCGCCATTACGGAAAAAAGTTTAGCCGGTCAAATTTGCAAGGCTGCTCGACATTTCTTTCCGAAAAGTAATTTCCTGAAGTTGTTTCCCCTAAAACTTTTTATTAAGCGAATCCATGACAGAAATGTTTGCCTCAAGAAAGCGCTATTTGGAAAAGTTTGCTCGTCGCAACGATCGATGCGAAGCCATACCGAAGCGTCTCTGCGTTTGGTGTTTTTTGTTTTAATTTCAAGGTGAACACGCTGCAAAATTGCCATCGACTCCATGGCAAAATCGAATGAAGGGCGGGGAACTAACCGCTTTCATGTAGCTTCAAGCCAATATCTGTTCTAAATTGCTAAAAAAAAAAAAAACCTCAATGCACGTGAAAGAATCCATTCACAGTGAAACAGACACGACCCGCGGATCCGACAGTCTGCCAAATATTCGAAAGGTTTCCGCGAAATATTGTCAAAATACCACTAAAAATACCACTTCTCTTGGAAAAGCAGAATCGTATATCGCTGCTAAGTTCTCTTTCCTTTGCAAAAGACGGTGCTTTTGCCTCGAAATGGCATTGATATTTCTTCGCTGTGGTAAGTTAATGGAAGCAAACAGCAATCAACAATGCGTACACTTTTAGCGGAAAGTTGTGTGAGAACTTCTCGGCATGTACTAAAACCCGAAACAACGAAACGAAACGACCGAAACGAAACCACCGAAACCACCGAAACCACCGAAACGAAACCACCGAAACGAAACCACCGAAACAAGCGAAACGACTGAAACAAATAAAAATAAATAAATAAAAAAGTTAAAAAACAAAACAGTCTTGATCTCTGGCACGTTACTATGGCAGCCTGATCTCGTACCCAGATCCTGCTCTTTAGCCACATGTGTCCTTGTAATTCACAATCTCCTTCCCTACTATACAGTTTAAACGTAGTCTCAGGGAGACAAGTAGCGATACTGACTGAGACGTTATCACTGAATACTTCTTTCCCTAACTTTTCAATTATTTTCCTTTCTTTTCTTTTCCCATCTGCTTTGGCCGGTGCTCTGCCCTAAAAATACATAAAATAATACGAAACCATTTTCTTTCTTAAAGTCCTAAATGTAAGATAATTCTGTCTTTTGCTGGCTCGTGGCTTCGTTTCGTTCGTTTCGCTTGTTTCGGTGGTTTCGTTTCGGTGGTTTCGTTTCGGTGGTTTCGGCGGTTTCGTTTCGGTCGTTTCGTTTCGTTGTTTCGGGTTTTAGTACATGCCCTTCAGGTTTACACAAATATAGGTTTTAATCCATTCATTCTAAAACATAGACTTGAATTGACTGAGAAAAAAAGGTTCCATTGATCAATTTGTCACTATTTATTTAAGCTCAACAACCTAGAAGGTACATTGCTCTAGTCAACACGATTAATGTTCTGCGATTAATAATCGTGTACTTTACGACTAATAATCGTAAAATTCACAATTATTAATCGTGTTTGGATGGTTCTACGGTTAATAATCTTGGAACGCGCGATTAATGATCACATCTGACAGGCAAACATGGTTAATAGTCGTAGGTTGCCGATCTCGGTCACAACAAACAGTTAAAACAGATTTCCACTCGAGAAATATTTCAAAGTTAAGCACTTTAGTCTCGATGGAGCTTGCTTCGATAAAATTTTTGCAGAAATGAACGCTTGAGGTGATAAAATATCTCAATATTTTTGCCTTTATGGGATCAGTCAGTTCGCGAATGATCAGTTTTTTCCACGGTTTTCGCTCTCCTGCGAACAACAACGCAAAGAAGTTGGGTTAACAAATAACTCACCAGCGCGACCGATGATGTGGTGAAACGTTTGTGAAACCGTGGCTTTGAAAACTATAATTACCTCAACGAGGCTCTATTTTAATATTTCCCAATCAACCACGGAAAAAAGGTAAATTTATTGTTAAACCACTTGAAAACTCCCAAATGAATCTTTTTGTTTCACCCTGACACCGTGAAATTGACAAGATGAAAAAATTGAAAGTTGTAGTTCGGTCGTGAATACGTTCAAAAAACAATGCTAAGCGTATTCTTGCCGAAAATAATCTCAGGCACTACGAAAGCTGTTTTATCTGCACGCTCAAACCCTAGAATGCACCAGTTCATAAGAGAATTCGTTTTCATTCACGAATGACAAAAATTAAAGCGAGTTGTAAACACAAGCGTAATAACATAAATCCGTCTCACGATGTTTAGCTATACTCGGTCAATTGCAGTTAATAGTCGTAAAACTCACGATTATTAATCGTGTTTGGAAGATTCTACAGTTAATAAATATCTTCGAACAATCGATTACTAATCGCGTCTAATTAACACACTAACCATCGCAAGGTCACTGCAATGTTGAAAACAAAGTTGATTTGACTGACATCTGAGTTTCAGTACGTTTGAATGGCGAGTGTGTGATGTCACTCATCTCAAAATTCTGAGACGGTGTGCATAATTGTAGTTACCACGGCTTAGTTATCCCGTTAGAATCCTTTCAAGTAGTTTAACTTGCAAAGTAGCCGACATTTTGAGTCCATTAGTTATAAAGCCGTGAGGCAGCAACACGGCGAGTACGTCGCGCAAGTCGAAAACTTCGGAGGCGAAAATTTTTCATTCAAAGGGAATCCAGCGGGTTAAACGTAATGGTTAAATAAAATCCAAAACTAATGTCTACATGAGCGATGGAATTTATCGGTGTGAAGCTTTCACATGTTGTTTTCCAATATTACGCGGCAAAAGTTTCAGCTCATGTCGTGAAACAAATAACGCTGCCGTCGATCGGATGTGCAAAGTACTTTAGATACAATTGCAGTTTTATCAATATCTCGCTTACTCTTCGCATAGGCTTTGGAAAAATATACCTCCAAGAGAAAACGGAATAATACACACGTCCAGGAGGACAGCAATGTATTTTGTGAGCTTTTTTTTTGTGTTAGTTTAACTGCGAGAATACACTACGCAAAAGTGGTCGAAAATTCTGGGAATCAAATCCGTCACGCAACTGTGTGTGAGAATTGGCTGGTGCCAGCTGCAGGAAAGCCGACGCTATCTTTTAAATAAAACAAAATTCCTCTCAAATGTAAGGCATAAGCCTTACATCGCACATTTTCACTAGTCCGCGTAAAAAATGCAGTGAGTGCGAAGAAGCATCTTCCTGACGAGTTCTTCAGAACAGCGACTATTAAACTTCTTTGTTTACAAAAATATCCTACTAGCTGCTCAAACGGATGAAACTTTCAGAGGGAATCAAATTTTAAAAGGTTTTTTCTTTGGTTTATTATACCTTGTCTATTCTAGACTTGTAAATATCTTCAATTTGGTGCCAAAATTTTCACATCGCGGAAAAAAAAGACTTGTCACAGTGGAAGATCAAAAAATAAGGATGCCGGCTCAACATTAACATGAATGTAGTTGATAGCAGAAGCCTCCGGGCTTCTGTTGATAGCTAGATTATTAATTTATCAAATTTACTGAAAATGGGCTTACCTCCCAAACCCGCGTTTGCAAGTACTTTGAAAGCATCACAATCCAGCGGGTGACAATCCATGTGTATCACCCATACCTCTCAAAACACGAAACTGGCATTAATTAGTTTGATTCCGTTATTTTAACATCTATCAATGATCTGTCTTTACTGGTTTGCATTGGAATCACTGCTGACAATTAGACTCTATAATCTGCAAAGTTACCCCCAAACATGACTCCGAGTGCGCTGAACATCTGAGGAAACCCAGTGAAGATACATCCCGGGGGGAGGGGGGTACTTAACAGATGATTGGGTAGGGAGGGAGGTGTGGTCCGGACTCTCATGATAAATACTGTTTTAAATATGTGAACAATCAGGCTCTATTTTCACAGCTACATAACTGCGATGATTCTTCACATATTCAAAACAGTATTTATCGTGAGAGTCCGGACCACACCTCCCTCCCTACCCAATCATCTGTTAAGTACCCTCCTCCCTCCGGGATTTATCTTGAATGGTTTCCTCAGATGTTCAGCGCACTCGGAGTCATGTGTGGGGGTGACTTTGCAGATTATAGAGTCTAATTGTCAGCAGTGATTCCAATGCAAACTAGTAAAGACAGATCATTGATAGATGTTAAAATAACGGAATCAAACTAATTAACGCCAGTTTCGTGTTTTAAGAGGTATGGGTGATACACATGGATTGTCACCCGCTGGATTGTGATGCTTTCAAAGTACTTGCAAACGCGGGTTTGGGAGGTAAGCCCATTTTAAGTAAATTTGATAAATTAATAATCTAGCTATCAACAGAAGCCCGGAGGCTTCTGCTATCAACTATATTCATGTTAATGTTGAGCCGGCATCCTTATTTTTTGATCTTCCACTGTGACAAATCTTTTTTTCCTGCGATGTGAAAATTTTGGCGCCAAATTGAAGATTACAAGTCTAGAATAGACAAGGTATAATAACCCAAAGAGAAAACCCTTTTAATATTTGATTCCCTCTGAAAGTTTTATCCGTTTGAGGAGCTAGTAGTATATTTTTGTAAACAAAGAAGTTTAATAGTCGCTGTTCTGAAGAACACGTCAGGAAGATGCTTCTTCGCACTCACTGCAGTTTGTACGCGGACTAGTGAAAATGTGCGATGTAAGGCTTATGCCTTACATTTGAGAGGATTTTGTTTTATTTAAAAGATAGCTTCAGTTTTCCTGAAGTGCTCATATTTACAACAGATTGGGAGTGGCTGACACCAGCCAATTCTCGCACACAGTTGCGTGACGGCTTTGATTCCCAGAATTTTCGACCAATTTGCGTAGTACATTCTTGCAGTAAAACTAACACACACAAAAAAAAGCTTACAAAATACATTGCTGTCCTCCTGGACGTGTGTATTATTCCATTTTCTCTTGGAGTATATTTTTCCAAAGCCTATGCGAAGAGTAAGCGCGATATTGATAAAACTGCAATTGTATCTAAAATACTTGCACATCCGATCAACGGCAGCGTTTTTTGTTTCACGACATGAGCTGAAACTTTTGCCGCGTAATATTGGAAAACAACATGTGAAAGCTTCACACCGATAAATTCCATCGCTCATGTAGACATTAGTTTTGGATTTTATTTAACCATTACGTTTAACCCGCTGGATTCCCTTTGAATGAAAAATTTTCGCCTTCGAAGTTTTCGACTTGCGCGACGTACTCACCGTGTTGCTGCCTCACGGCTTTATAACTAATGGACTCAAAATGTCGGCTACTTTGCAAGTTAAACTACTTGAAAGGATTCTAACGGGATAACTAAGCCGTGCATAACTACAATTATGCACACCCTTTGAATGAAAAATTTTTGCCTCCGAAGTTTTCGACTTGCGCGACGTACTCGCCGTGTTGCTGCCTCACGGCTTTATAACTAATGGACTCAAAATGTCGGCTACTTTGCAAGTTAAACTACTTGAAAGGATTCTAACGGGATAACCAAGCTGTGCATATCTACAATTATGCACACCATCTCAGAATTTTGAGATGAGTGACATCATAGACTCGCCGTTCAAGGGGTGTGGACAAAACCTGGGCCCATGCCCATGGGCTAGCCCATGAGCTACCCTATGGGCTACCCCAAAAATTAAATTAAAAAATAATAAATAAATAAATAAATAAATAAATAAATAAATAAAAATAATAATAATAACGCTCCTCTAGTGCCTTAGAACCATGGTTTGGTTCTGGCCCTAGGAGGTAAATGTGGACAACTAAAGTGAAATAAAATATAATAATAATAATACTAATAATAATAATAATAATAATAATAAATAATAATAATAATAAATAATAATTATAATAATAATAATAACAACAATAATAACAAAAGCTCATGCGTTTGTCACGTAACCCCTATGTAGTTAGAGAGAGACATGAAAATATGATCAAAGATTACTGTAAGTGACTTACATTACAGTGCTCGCGCTCAGTTTATTTTATTTATTTATTTTCTTGGTGGAGGGGGATGAGGGGTGGAGGGGGAGGGTTGGGGCATTTCTGTGGTTTTACAACCCAATTGTTTTTTGTCTTTGGGATCCCAAACAACACACATCCTGTGTGTTCTACTCCTGTGGGGGTATACTCCCTTATCTGGGCTATATAATTAGGTATGTGCGGCCCCGAAGGGTATGGATGTTAGCCGTTTTTGGTCTGAAATAGGGTATGGATTTGTGCACTCCAGTCTTGAATTTAATGTTTTTTTGAAGAAGCTACTTCTTCACCATAGGCTAAAAGACCATCAACAAAAGCCCTTCTTTTTGTCTTTTTAATGTGTTTACTTCAACCGTGTACGTGAAATAGGTCTGAAATAGGGTAGGGAAAAATCGCAGATTTTGGTCTGAAATAGGGTTAGGGTTTTTAGACACCCAATTTTTCTGGGAGTCTGGGAGTACCCCCCTCCCCTCCCCCCTCTTTGGGGTTCTACTGATGTATTTGCCGTGAAACACCACCGCCACCGCTTCGACAGCACTCATGTTGTTCCAGATTTTTTTTATTTTTGTTTATTGCAGGACATAGTTTTTGATTTTTATTGTTGTCAGTTTCATTGTTTCTCCAAGTAAATGACTGTGACTGGTTGATTACATATGGTGCTTATACGTGTCCGGTCCCCCCACCGGTGTCCGGTCCCCCCACAGGAGTAGAACACACAGGATGTGTGTTGTTTGGGATCCCAAAGACAAAAAACAATTGGGTTGTAAAACCACAGAAATGCCCCAACCCTCCCCCCCCCCCTCACCCCCCTCCACCAAGAAAATAAATAAATAAAATAAACTGAGCGCGAGCGCTGTAATGTAAGTCACTTACAGTAATCTTTGATCATATTTTCATGTCTCTCTCTAACTACATAGGGGTTACGTGACGAACGCATGAGCGTATTATTATTATTATTATTATTATTATTATTATTATTATTATTATTTTATTTTATTTTATTTTATTTTTTGGGGGTAGCCCATAGGGTAGCCCATAGGGTGGACCATGGGCTAGCCCATGGGCCTGGGCCCAGGTTTTGTCCACACCCCCGTTCAAGCGTACTGAAACCTCAGGTGTCAGTCAAATCAACTTTGTTTTCAACATTGCAGTGACCTTGCGATGGTTAGTGTGTTAATTAGACGCGATTAGTAATCGAGTGTTCGAAGATTATTAACTGTAGAATCTTCCAAACACGAGTAACAATCGTGAGTTTTACGACCATTAACTGTAATTGATCGAGTAGCTAAACATCGTGAGACGGATTTATGTTATTACGCTTGTGTTTACAACTCGCTTTAATTTTTGTCATTCGTGAATGAAAACGAATTCGCAAACACCATTCTCTTATGAACTGGTGCATTCTAGGGTTTGAGCGTGCAGATGAAACAGCTTTCGTAGTGCCTGAGATTATTTTCGGCAAGAATACGCTTAGCATTGTTTTCTGAACGTATTCACGACCGAACTACAACTTTCAATTTTTTCATCTTGTCAATTTCACGGTGTCAGGGTGAAACAAAAAGATTCATTTGGGAGTTTTCAAATGGTTTAACAATAAATTTACTTTTTTCCGTGGTTGATTGGGAAATATTTGAATAGAGCCTCGTTGAGGTAATTATCGTTTTCAAAGTCACGGTTTCACAAACGTTTCACCACATCATCGGTCGCACTGGTGAGTTATTTGTTAACCCAACTTCTTGCGTTGTTGTTCGCCGGAGAGCGAAAACCGTGGAAAAAACTGATCATTCGCGAACTGACTAATCCCATAAAGGCAAAAATATTGAGAAATTTTATCACCTCAGGCGTTCATTTCTGCAAAAATTATATCGAAGCAAGCTCCATCGAGACTTAACTTTGAAATATTTCTCGAGTGGAAATCTGTTTTAACTGTTTGTTGTGACCGAGATCGGCAACCTACGTATATTAACCATGTTTGCCTGTCAGATGTGATCATTAATCGCACGTTCCAAGATTATTAACCGTAGAACCATCCAAACACAATTAATAATTGTGAATTTTACGATTATTAGTCGTGAAGTACACGATTATTAATCGCAGAACATTAATCGTGTTGACTAGAGCAATGTACCTTCTAGGTTGTTGAGCTTCAATAAATGGTGAAAAATTGGTCAATGGAAACCTTTTTTTTTCTCAGTCAATTCAAGTCTATGTTTTAGAATGAATGGATTAAAAACCTATATTTGTGTAAACCTGAAGGAGTTCTCACATAACTTTCCGCTAAAAGTGTACGCATTGTTGATTGCTGTTTGCTGCCATTAACTTACCACCGCGAAGAAATATCAATGCCATTTTGAGGCAAAAGCACCGTCTTTTGCAAAGGAAAGAGAACTTAGCAGCGATATACGATTCTGCTTTTCCAAGAGAAGTGGTATTTTTAGTGGTATTTTGACAATATTTCGCGGAAACCTTTCGAATATTTGGCAGACTGTCGGATCCGCGGGTCGTGTCTGTTTCACTGTGAATGGATTCTTTCACGTGCATTGAGGTTTTTTTTTTTTTAGCAATTTAGAACAGATATTGGCTTGAAGCTACATGAAAGCGGTTAGTTCCCCACCCTTCATTCGATTTTGCCACAGAGTCGATGGCAATTTTGCAGCGTGTTCACCTTGAAATTAAAACAAAAAACACCCAACGCAGAGACGCTTCGGTATGGCGGTTGTGTCGAAAACGAAGACCCAAAAACGAAGACCGAAGACCCACTGATCTAAAACGAAGACCCACTGGTCTAAAACAAAGAGCCATTGGTCTAAAACGAAGACCCTCTGGTCTAAAACGAAGACCCACTGGTCTAAAACGAAGACCCTATGGTCGAAAACGAAGACCCACTAGTCTAAAACGAAGACCCTGTGGTCTAAAACGAAGACCCTCTGGTCTAAAACGAAGACCCACTTGTCTAATTAAAGTGTCATCTGAGCGCGCGACAAACTTGACAGTTACTTTATCTCAGTCCGTACGACATGTGTCAAACTGTGTAACGCAATTAAATTCCAACAGTATAGAAATACACGTTTTAGTCGCTGACGAATTTAGTATCTTTTGTCGTCACCAATATTCTAGTTTTCAAATGCATATGAGCAAACTTCATTACTTTGCCATACTGTCCTTATCATATAAAGGCGCAAAGGTCAACTGTGCGTGACTCGCAAATTTATTCACAATGTGCTACAAGAATGTGATTATTAGGGAACGCTTGAGCCGGGTAATAGTAAAGAGTTGTTTAGAACCTCTTTTGGGTAGTTGAAAGTAACTTAATTAGGGCTTCAAAAACGGACAATGAAGAGCTGCATGTTCTCCGGTTATGATCACTATCGCTGTTACTGTTTGACTGTTTGTTTCAGTCGAGAACTTTAATTTGCGATTTTGTGATCTTGCTATGACTGGTGAGTTTTCACGCTTTGTGTGCCAAGTTGCGCCTTTTAATATAATCATAAAAATACGAGAAATTGAAAACTTTGGCCGGGTGCGAATCGCACCATATGCGAATCATGCGTCAAAAGACCTTTATAAACATGATAAATGGACACAAATTTCGAGCGTGTCCAGGATCCAAACTACTGGCGAAGGGAAATTTTGACCGCATGGTAGCAGTTTTGTCAAGACAAGGCAAACAGTATACACCCAGTGTCTTTTAATTCATTATCTACACGTAAACTTCGCACTAAGTTCTTTTTGCCCGAGAGTGCCTGCTAAAAAATTATTTCATTAAAGTAATGCATCTTATCAGGCACTGAAATTACCGCTCGATAAAGCTTATTTCGTGACCTTTGGGGTTGTATTTTGTGTTCATATCAGCTGTCAAAATCGTATTAGCAGCGATGGTAAACTAACGGAATGCAAATATTAGAGAATAATTTACAAAAGCTCTTTTCTTCCAAATGCAGGAATTTTCATCCTGAAACAAACTTTTTCCTTTATACTTCTGCTATTTATATTCCAAATCTAAGAGACGTCAAACAAACGCTGATTAAACTTCAATTTTTTAAGTGGCGGTAATTGAGCATCTCTGTCACACACATCTGGTTGCAAAGTTCAAGTCAAGCATAATAGCCAAAGACAAACTTTTTCATCCGGTGTTTGAAAATTCAAAAATATCAAACGGGAATATCAGGCTAAAAGCTTTCTCTAAGCTCGCCGAAACCGACGCAAATCTATGTTTATAATGCACATGTCATCAGCTTCCCCGTGGGGTCAACCCCCGGGCTAACCAGGGGGATTGTAAAATCAGTCAATCAAACTTTAGGAATTTCCCCGGGGGATCGGGGAATCTCTCAAGACAAAGTCCCCTGGCATGGTTAGGTGTCTCTCAGCAGAAAATTCCCTTGACATCCTTTTCAAACTTGTGAATTCCCCAACCCCCTAATCTTTGATCGTAGAACAATGTCAAGATTTTCCCCTACCCTCGGGCAAAGAATCCGGTCCATCCCTTTGTATTCCCCCACATATCTCCCTGGTAGGCCCGGGGGTCGACCCCACAGGGAAGCCGAAGACATGTGCATAACTCGATCAACAGACAATGCGGTTTTCAAAATCTCACCTTTATGGATCGTCGCTTGCATTTGCTATGTACTGCTGTAAAAATCACTCACATGACTTTGCGTTCCTCTTATAAAGGTTTTCATTTAGCCCTTCAAAAGCTATTTTGTCGCCCTGAACTTTGCAAAAGGCTCTGTCACAGACGGGAGTTGCGTGACGCATTTCGCAATGAAGTAAGACAGCGCAAATATTTTTGCCGCTTTCGACCAAAATTTACCGTACCTGTATGAGTAAAGTAAAGTAAGGACTACTAATTCGCTTGTACATTCATATCCCAATTATTTTAATTATTGGAAATTGAAGTCGGCGAGTTGGAAAGAAAATGAAGTCTCACTTCATTTATTATTCAACGACTTTGCCAAGTAGCTCGAGGACTTGACGTCTTGATGCTCTTGACCTACTGACGAAACTGGACTGTCATCGTACGCAGTAGTTTGCATTGAAGAGAAAGCCTAAAAAAAATTTTTTTTCAGTACCTGACTCCAATTTGACCCGAGGTTGACTTCTGACTTGTGGTTGACTCGGGCTGGTGGTTGACTCATTCTGCGACATAACTCCAACACATTGAAATGAACACGTAGTCTAATGTATGGACTGTCCATTTAACAAAAATTTAAAGATACGTCCTCTTTTGACCTACGCCAGTGGGTCTTCGTTTTAGACCAGAGGATCTTCGTTTTACACCAGAGGGTCTTCGTTTTAGACTAGTGGGTCTTCGTTTTAGACCAGAGGGTCTTTGTTTTAGACTAGCGGGTCTTCGTTTTAGACCACAGGGTCTTCGTTTTAGACCAGTGGGTCTTCGTTTTAGACCACAGGGTCTTCGTTTTAGACCAGTGGGTCTTCGTTTTAGACCACAGGGTCTTCGCCTTAGACCAGTGGGTCTTCGTTTTAGACCAGTGGGTCTTCGTTTTAGACCAGTGGGTCTTTGGTCTTCAGTCTTCGTTTTTGGGTCTTCGTTTTCGACACATCCTCGGTATGGCTTCGCATCGATCGTTGGGGTCGGGATAATCTGCGAGCCAGCGAGCCCTGCGAGTCATGTGAGCCATCAGAAAACATATGTATTTTTTCTATTTTTTATTGGAAATAATTCGTTTTGTAATTGGTTTTGCTTCTGGAAATGACTTTCAGAGTTTTGCAATCGCGATCGCTCCCTTGCAAGAGTCTGGGTCAAGGGAGAGCAACAAATTTTGAGTTCCTTTTTTTTTATTTTATTTTTTTATTTAAACAATATTTTTTCTACGGCATTTGCTCTAAGAGCACATAGTGCTCATCAAGAGAACTTATGTTGTTTACATTATTATTATTATTATTATTATTATCAAAGATCACGATCAAAGCTAAGACACAACGACAACAACAACAACAAAAACAGAAGCTAAAACAATAAAAGAAAAATAAAATAAATAAATAAATAGATAGATTCAATTAAGAGAAATGATTTGATTGGGAGATAAAAGACTGAACAGCATAAACAATCTGGACTAGTCTTTCTCTCCTGCTTCATTCTTGAGAACGGTTGAGCGTGCTCGTGGCCCGGGCAAGGTCGAAAAATCTTCAATCCTTTTGACAGTCAGTCCCTCCTTGACTCCTGAACAATGACGTAGTATTGAACTTAGCTAGACTAAGCTTTGAACTGCCGCTTGTACTTCTTGTTTTCATACTTTTACATATTATGGTTGCATTTTGTTTGCAGACAGTTATGAATATTGTTTCTTTTTTTGTTGAAAAATATCCTTGATGTCAGAGTATTTTCATAATAGGCACTCGAAAATAACTCCAGGATCTGGGAAAGTAGCAATGAAGTTAGAAACAGCCCATGTACATTGCTGCCGTCCGCGTTGTAAAAAATGTATGATTGAGTTTGATTTCGGCTTTACCTTTTCATAATTTTGTATTCGGTGTTCTCTTAAGAGATTGTTACATTTAACCCTTTAAATGCTGGTATCAAAACCTAAATTCTCTTTTGTTGTCCATCCTAGTTTGTAACGTATCAATGACATCAGTTGACCATGTCATTTCACTGTGGCCCTGTGCCACGTAGACAACCTTGCCCATCACATATCACGTGATCACGGTGTTGCAGCGCAACCCCGCACCATTTCTGTTGAAGTTTGGACGTCTTTAATACAATGTTCTCTTTGATGCGGTTACGCCTTTCATTGACACGGTACCAGTCCGTGTCGGTTTAATTGGTCGTGTAAACGGTCACCTATGGTGGCGCGAGCATAACTATGGTTACAAAATGCTTAGAGAGGTTCCGTGTAAACACTTCGCAACCTCGTTCCCAGGGTCTCTCCTCTTCCCGCCCCTGGCTCCAGGGGGCGGGAAGAGGAGAGACCCTGGGAACGAGGTTGAACACTTCGAAGCCGTGCCATTTTCGATGGGGTTTCAAGGCTATGGAAGTGTGTCAATTTCAAAACTGCGACAACGAAATCCCCGACAACAAAATGGTTTCATTTTGTGAAGGAAATTTGCAAGTATTGTCTTTTGAATTGGACTGGGGTTGTTTACCATTTAGAAAAAAGTTTCGGTTGGGAATTTTCATTCGGAAGGAATGGTACGTTTTCTTTACCATTTGCCTAAAATTTCTGGATTGGCATGTCGTGCTCGCTGATTGGATAGATTTCACTCGCCCAAAAGCCAAGAGGACTGAAACTAGTACGAAACATAGAAACTGAATGGTAAACAAATTTCCATCGGGAAAGTCCCAACAGGGAAAAACGGACTACCTTTTCAGAACTCCCGTTTGTCCCGGGAATTTTCCAGTGGGACGAACCAATAAAACGTTTACCATTCGCATTCCAACCGGAATTTCCGGGAATTTGTGGTAAATGGTCAACAACCTGGAATACTTCACCCTACGACTTTTCACGATTTTTTCACATGGCTCGCATGGCTCGCGGCTATGGCTCGCATGGCTCGCTAATATGGCTCGCACGGCTCGCATGGCTCACTGCTATGCCTCGCATGACTCACATGGCTCGCTGGCTCGCACTGTATCCTACCTCGATCGTTGCGACGAGCAAACTTTTCCAAATAGCGCTTTCTTGAGGCAAACATTTCTGTCATGGATTCGCTTAATAAAAAGTTTTAGGGGAAACAACTTCAGGAAATTACTTTTCGGAAAGAAATGTAGAGCAGCCTTGCAAATTTGACCTGCTAAACTTTTTTCCGTAATGGCGGCTGGAGATCGAAAATTTCCTCATGACCAACTCTGGTGAACGTACGAATAATAACCTGAGATGACGCCACGTACGATTAATAACCGTGCTTTCTACGGTTATTAATCGTAACTTGCTTGTATAATAACCGTAAGTGACACCTTTCGAGTATAATAACCGTAGAACACCGCATTTTACGGTTATTATACTGGTTTGACCCGAATAGTACGTATAATAACCGTACAATAACATATAGTACGGATATTATCCTGTGCTCCAAAAGTATTTTGACACTCCAGAAGTAAATTGACACCTGTTAATATTAAATTTAATCAAATGTCATTTAAACAAAGTTAACCGCCATGAGCTTATCGAGCACCTCTGGCCAGTGGTAATCTGTTCAAGTGCAGGCTCACATGGTTCGTTGTAGCTACGTTTTTTTTTCCTTCAGCTTATGTTCTTGTGATTTCCTAGCGGTCTTCTACAAGCGTGCAGTGTTTATCTTTTGGCACTTCTTAGCGGTTTCTTTGCCTCTCACAGCAGCTCCAAGCGGTGTTTCTCAGCGTTCCCTCCCCCCACTCCCCTCCCCCCCACTCCCCCCCCCCTTTTTTTTTCCTTCCACTGATTCATGCAGTGTTGACGGGTGCCTGGAATGGGGGCTCGTGGCTGGGTTGCAAGGATTTGCCAGCCATGAGGGCGGTATTCTATCTAGGGGCTTGCTGGCCACAGTGGAAGCCCCTGGATACCCCAGGCACCCACCTTCCATTCTAGCGAGGCAGCGGTTAATGCAGAAAGCAGTGATATAATAAGCAAATCACTCTATCGGACCAAGTAATCAGCTGCTTGCAGCGGTTTACTGAAGGTTTCTTTTGTTTCTCTCTCAACATAAGATCTCCAAAAGACGCCAACAGGATATACTGCGTGTTTTGCATACAATCTTTCTCCAAAACAAAGCAGAAACCAGCCCAAAATAATGCAGAGGAATGTTTCCTAACAAAAATTAAGTCCACATGACCAAAACACCAGGAGGTCATTCTTGCCTGGAACCCTTCAATTTTTGACTAGCACTTTGTCTATACAGTTTAGTAGAACTAGTTGATGGCCATTCCCATATGGGCTACTGTATTGGTGAAAAAAATGTGTTGGTTATTTTCTCATTTGGTTTTGGATTTACTGGATTGATTGTTATGTGCATGCAAGCATCTTCTGATGGCAATGTGCATTATAAAATGTTAAACAGTTGTTATTTTATTGTTATTTTATTATTTGCTACACTACAGACAGCATTATCAGAGGTGCTAAAATTTATAACAATATTATAATGATGAATAAAAATTAATATAAAGAAAAACAAAGAAGAAAGAATGATGTTGGCAATGGCGAGAAGGCATAAAGGACACTATAAGGCTTATAATAAAATTTAAAGCATTCTCTATTAAAAAATGTTTTAAATAACACAAGCTTTCACTATATAATAACACAAGCAGTCTTCACCAGTGAAATGAATATCATTTCACATGTTGAAGGCTAGTTTAGGCAGTTGGAAGTTTGTGTTTTTAAATATTCTAGCCAGAGACTGTTTTAAATTTTACAATGATCCTTCCTGGCTGTGGGCACCTCAATATTTTAACCCATTGACTCCTACAACAGCCGAAACCGGCCGCACAAGACTGCTATGCTTCAAAACATTGCAACTTTCTCAATTGCACGAATATTGCCTTAACTGTCAGTTGTGAACACGAAATGGAATGTCCTTTAAATTTGGATGTCCAATAAACGCAAGAAACGTAGCGATTTTTACCAAATATGGCCTTTTGAGTTTGGACAAGAATGAAACTGACTGTTTTTAACGTCAAAGAGAAACGACGAAAATGTCCCTTTTTGCCTTCATGTTTTTCAAAGAAATCATCGTCGAAAAACCAAACTTCAACCATCCTAACAAAATTCAGTCCTTGTTCTAGCTTAGAAACAACTTTTTACTCGGGCTGCGCGCTTCTCGCGTGTCGCCCGGGTCTAAGATTACCGACGGTTATTCTTTTTCGTCGTCGAGTATCATCCACAAAGTGCACTTCCGGCGTTCTTGCGCAAGCGCTAACTATTTTTAACAGAGTGATGCCTGTTGTCACGTATCGGAAAATGCTGATTCACCTTGTGTCTTTCAAAGTCTGAACAAACAATATGTTAAGAGAAGTGTCTATGCGAATGATTGCAAGTTCAACGGCGAGAAGAAAGCTTTTAACATGAGTAAACTTAACTCCAGATGGACTGCCGTGTTTCCTCGTGTCTGCTTCAGTAGACTGCGAGTAGTCTCTAATTTTGGCGATGGATTGTGGGGCGGGCAAAAGACACGTGCGCGCGCGAAGTTGCGAGGAGACGCGACGCGAGGGGAGCGCCAAAAATTAGAGACTACAGACAAAGGGAGTTTGACCTTTCACGGCCGAGTGATTCGGAAGTATAAATCTCATATCAACAGCAAGAATGATACTTGTTGTCACGTATCGGAAAACGTCGATTCACCTTGTGTCTTTGAAGTCTGAACAACTAATATGTTAAGAGAAGTGTCTATACGAATGTTTGCAAGTTCAACAGCGAGAAGAAAGCTTTTAACATGACCAAAATTTAACTCCAGATGGACTGCCGTGTTCCCCGTATCCGCTCCATTGAGATGTACATTTTGTTGAATAACTCAAGTACGGGATATCACACACCCCTGAGATTTTGTTTGACAGGTAGTTAATTTACTATTTTCCCACAATATCTCAATTTCTGGACTTTAATTTTTGAATGATAAGCGATTAGTTTTTACAAATGTACTAGCGGCTTGAAACTGTCCAGAAACGTTCCTGTCTTGTGTTTCAAATGACCCTGGATTGGCGTATTTGTAAACAGTTTCACTCCGCTACTTAATTTTCTACTCACATTTCACCGAGACTCCATTCACATTTATGCGAAAAAATCCTACATCGTTCGATAAGCGTTTCTTTTCTCAAACAATTATCCATCGAAGCGAAAACAAGTGTGCTTAGTTTTTTTTTGGAATCAATACACTATTTTTATCACCTTGCATAATGATAAACCTCTGTGGCCTAAAGGTCATTGTTCCTGCCTGTGATGCAGCTAAACTGGGTTCGATGTCCTTTAGTGGTATATATCACGGGCTTTATTTTTTCTGTTTCTCTTTTTCTTGTTCTTTTAGAAATATTTTTTACAAGTGTTATAATTATTGTTCTCAATGGTTGAGCTGTATTTTAGAGGAATATATGTTGATAGGGGTCTAAAGAAATAGACTCCAACACAAGCTAAACACAATGCATCTGATGTAAGAAAGACAGACTTCCAGTTAGGGATACAATACTGTTTTTTGCAAGCCCGAGTTTAGGCTAATTGTAGCCTCTTGTTTGTTCATATTCTTCTCCCAAGCGTAGATACAGCCCTTTGTTCCAGTGCATTCGGGCCTTCCTGCCATTTTCAACATGTCGACCACATTGCATGCTGGGAAATAACGAGAATTTTTGACAGTGCCCATTCCTTCCTCCAGTTCTTTCACATATAAACTAAGTCTACAGCCACTCTGACCTACCACCAAAACTTCCTGCTTGTGGTCATCTTCAGTGCTCACAAATTCCAAAATATGCGGCTGTAGGTCGAGAAATTCATCAATAGTCGAGTCCCAAAGGTACTAGGTGTCTGACCAGCTAAATTCCCAGTTCGTTGAGTAACAAGCCAAATTCGACAACAAAGTACATCACCTTGCTCGATTCTTTGAGAAAGTGGACTCTTAGCTAATAAATTAATAATAATAATAATCTATTTATATAGTGCCTATATCACTAGCTGTTCTAGGCGCTTTACAACACTGGCCGGGGGACTTTTGCCAGACTGCTTATAATGCAGTTTACAATTAATAAAGTTGAGTTATGGGTGCCCCCATAATATCAATATCAAATTAAGACAGACACTAGGGGTGGTCACTGCCAGAGTTTTGTTACGTCCCTAGTGGTTCTTTAACGTCCCACAGAATCAATTATGAAGAGTTGTGAGACGGGGCCTACGGTTTATCGTCCTTATCTGAGAAGACTAGTAAGTCTAACCACATGTAGATGTCATTACAAAGGCAGCGCTTTCTCCTCAATTATTTAAAGACCCTGAGTGTTGGTCCGGCCGGGGTTTGAACCCGCGACCTCCCGCACGGTAGTCCGGTGTTCTACCACTGAGCTAACTGGTCGGCGGTTAGCTCATCACGCTTAATGATGCTCATCAAGCAGCCACTAAAGATGAAAAATGGCTGAAAACTTAGAAAAAATCGCAAGCAAACAGAACTTGGGCCTTTCTTGTAGCTCCACCGATAAGAAGTAGCTACTTCATAATGATGTTTTCAGAAACCTTGAGCCTCCAGTGCCTTAGGACAGCACCACTTTCCATGGTAGTTTCTAAGAAAGAGTCACGAAATGCTATGGATCTTTTATAGGTGGAAAATCACTCTGAAAACGTAAAAACGGCTAGCAGTCAATGGGTTAATATAAAGCTTAATATGTTAGTAAGGCCTCCTCAAATATAGCATTTTACAAGTTGAACTTACAGCGGATGCTAAGATTGTTAAATGTAATAATATAAGATTGGTAAATATTGTTAGAGTGCTTTTCAGTTGAGTGTCGAAAGTAATTAGTGAATTGTTTTTGTCTTTGTCTTACTACCCTCAGTGATTGGTTAAAGATACTCATGCCACTTTCTCAACCAATCAGAAGTAAAACCATAACCAATTATGACTCGCACGAACTTTTTCCTGCGCTTTCTGCCGGCTACATATAATTACTTTGAGTTTTGATTGGTTCACTGCATTGTATGTGTCGTTTGTGATTGGCCAGGATTAATTACTTTGGTTTTGGTTTTACGGCACTGGATTCAAAATTGCTCTATAATATAAGATTCTTTAATTATTGTTATTAATATTATATTGTATATTTTTGTTTCAGAGAGAAATGGTCAGAGCTTTTAAAGCTAGTGAACTGCACTATTATCAGTGAGAAGAGGAATCAAGATATGATTGCTTACCTCCTTAGGTAAATCCTTAAAATGATCAAATTATTTAATGATACATAACAACATGTATTATTTTATATTTCAGTATAATAGCCAGGCGTGGGCCTCTCAAAACTCTGGAAAACATTTTGGAACCACCGATAAACTATTTCACATGATCAATGTTTATTGACATGCACTCTGGACCATATTGAACAACAGAAGGGGAAGGGGGAAAAGTTTAGATTAATAAATACCGGTACATTGGGTTACTTTGCTCGAAAACCTGTCACCAATCAATGAGAAACGCACTTGGAAAATACTTTCAAGGACCAAAAACTCTTCGGACATTTTAAGAAACAGATCCCCTGGCCTCATTCACGCCTCACCATCACTTACACCACCCATCCCCCTCTACCCCCGGGCTAAGCCATCTGTCAGTTAGTCTGCCAAAGCAGTGTGATCTCATTGGCTCTGGACAATAGGTAGGTGGGGTAGGTAGGTTGCCTTTATTTATACGCAAAAAGTACCATAAAAACTTGTGTGTAAGCTGCATCTTTTTGCCGAAATTTTGGGCTCAAAATCGTGGGTGCGGCTTATGTACAAGACCATTGCATTCAGAGGGAGTAAACTGGCTTCTATGGGGTCACAAATAGCACTAAAAACCTTCAGTAAATAAAGATGAAACACATTGCTTTCAGTAGAAATGGTGGCTCCTAAAGAAGTTGTTTGTATCTTCAGGTTCTACACCTGAAACTTGTTCGCCAGTAGTTCTAAACTCTAATTGTCATGGAATGTCCATACTTCCACAAAACTGCTTACAGTGTTGTCTTTGACTGATCACTTCAACACTGATCTCTCCACTACGTGCAAGAAAATACCACGCTATTCGGAAGAACTTGGGAGGCAAATGGCCAACCGTTTCGTTGCCTTTCTTGTATGGCTTTTTTTATCATTGGGGTTGTTTAACTCTCGTTTAGTGACAAGGTTTTCTCTTATGGATGGCTTCCATACGTCTTTAAAAACAAATATCCACTCACAGCTGATGCGAAAGCGAACCTTTCCATGTTGTTTGATTGTGGTCAGCTACTCTGGTGTCCAGACTTCCCTCTGTAAATGGTAAATGTCTGCATGGTTACTAAGCAAATGTCAATGTATCCTGCACTTTATTTTCGTTCAAATGCCATCGTTTTCATTTCAACTGTGGGCTTTTTAAAACAATGAAGACAACCCCTATTAAAGATAAGCTTGTGAAAGGTATTTTAAGAGTTGTTTAACATCTTAAGGTCACTACAAATACACCGCATTAGATTTCAGCAAGTTTTTATTCTCAAATTCATGCTTGAAATTTGGGGGTGTAGCTTATCTATGAGTGTGGCTTATACACAAGTTTTTACAGTATGAAAGGTGAAAGCTTGTAGGGTCGTGTACAATACATTACTTCTAAATTTAAAGTACAAATAAAGTGCAGTTTTACAATATGTTACAACTATATTTTGAATACAATTAGGCAAATTATTCATACTATAAGCATATACTTTAGGTAGATAAAAACTGAGTTTCTTACTCTAAATATATTTTCTGTGAGCCTGAGACTTCTTAGCCTTGTAAAAGAAATTGAGACTCCAAGACGATGTTGTGAAAAAAAAATCGAGATGGCAAGACCAGTAAAATTGGACAAAAACTCATAATCTACGAGACACATATTTTTTGAAGAACCATTCTCCACCCCTAATTTGTTATGCTATTTGAATTATAATTTTCAGGTTAATGCATTATAAGTGGAGTGTATTCAGTTTCTATGGATGTTTTTTTTTCTCTACTTTATATACTAAGGTGTAATTTTCTGGACTTTACTCTGAATTTGACAGTGAGAGCAGCATGTTTGTGTCCAGACAACGTCTGATCCTCAAGACATGTGGACAAACAACACTCTTGCACTGCATCAAACCTTTGCTGGAACTGGCAAAGACTGAATGTGGCCTGTCAGAGGTGCAGGTATGATCAGTAATGCATGTCATATTCTTTGTTGGTTTGCAGTATGCATTTACTGACACTGATGAGACCAATGATGATTGGTCACTGTACTTTTGTGAAAATAGTTTGGATAAACATCATTTGATTGTTCCTATCATTGGTCAGACTAAACACTAGCACATGTTCGTGTATCTGCTTTGCCTGTAACTAAGCAAAGTTAATCAGTTACCATTTGTTTATGGTCATAGTGGCACTACCTGGCCTTCCCTGTAAATCCAGGGTTGATACTTTATAAAATACGTTTACTGCAATAAATACCCACTAATTTTATCCATTAAACCTTCAGCTAAGCCTCTGAGTTCCAAACATTTTTTGTCCATTACCACTTGACAAACCACAGGCTAAACATCACTGGATAAAGTTCAAGGCTGTACAAGAGTCACTGTGGTAACCCCACTTCAGGCACTTCTGGTGCAATTCTCTGTGTGAATGAATATATGAAAATCATGTTTTTGAACTGCAGATAAGTATGAATATGTGAATGATCATCACAGTTATGAATGCTACTTAATCATAACTAAGTGAAGCACGTTCGTCCTGGTGAGTCTAGTCCTGAGAAGGACTTTTTGTGGTGACATTGACTGATGTTTCGACAGCTTGAGTGGAAGTCATCATCAGAGTCAAGTGATTTGAGTAACATCAGGAGATGGTATAAGTACTCTGATCGTTGATGTGATTGGTCAACGAAGTCATGATGTTATTGGCCGTCTGTCAGTTAAGCCGTGATATTATTGGCTGTGAAGACTGTAAACTGTGATTGGTGTGTTTCAATCCGTCTTTTGTTAGTCAGATGTTCATAGGTGTATTGTTAGTCAAATTAGTTGGTTTGTTTATTCTTTGTCTGTTGTTGATATCATCAATAAGTCGTTTGTAAGGTGCTGGATGCTGTTGGCAATGGTTCAGTGGTGTCCGTTCTAAGTTAGTAAACCAACTTTCCAGTGCGATCCTACACACACTGGCAGACTACTTGATGAATCATCTTACAACCCTACTTCACCCAAAGCAACAACAATACGGACCTTAACTAGACGAGCGCAACTAGCTTGCGACTCATGCGACAGTTTAGCAGACGAACGCAAATACTTGACAATGTTTCAGCAAGAACAACTACAACCACGACTTTGTTAGATGCAACAAAGTTGGTTTGTTTATTCTTTGTCTGTTGTTGATATCATCAATAAGTCGTTTGTAAGGTGCTGGACGCTGTTGGCAATGGTTCAGTGGTGTCCGTTCTAAGTTAGTAAACCAACTTTCCAGTGCGATCCTACACACACTGGCAGACTACTTGATGAATCATCTTACAACCCTACTTCACCCAAAGCAACAACAATACAGACCTTAACTAGACGAGCGCAACTAGCTTGCGACTCATGCGACAGTTTAGCAGACGAACGCAAATACTTGACAATGTTTTCAGCAAGAACAACTACAACCACGACTTTGTTAGATGCAACAAAGTTGGTTTGTTTATTCTTTGTCTGTTGTTGATATCATCAATAAGTCGTTTGTAAGGTGCTGGACGCTGTTGGCAATGGTTCAGTGGTGTCCGTTCTAAGTTAGTAAACCAACTTTCCAGTGCGATCCTACACACACTGGCAGACTACTTGATGAATCATCTTACAACCCTACTTCACCCAAAGCAACAACAATACAGACCTTAACTAGACGAGCGCAACTAGCTTGCGACTCATGCGACAGTTTAGCAGACGAACGCAAATACTTGACAATGTTTTCAGCAAGAACAACTGCAACCACGACTTTGTTAGATGCAACACTTACAGGCTAGAACCAAGACGCTATGAACGCTAACCCAACACCAGTCACTACAGCAACTGTACCCTACTTGAAAGGAACTTCTGAAACCATTGCACGGATACTACAACCTTACAATATCCGTGTCGCTCACAGACCCATCACAACTTTACGACAACTATTGACAAACCTTAAGGACAAAGACAAACCAAAGGACAGACAGGGAGCAGTTTAAAAGATCGGATGCTGCTACTGTCAGGCCACTTAATATCGGTAAGAATGGTAGAAATTTGAACATAAGAGTGACTGAACACAAATGAGCAATGAGAAATGGTGACATCAACAATGACATTGCTAGGCACCATT
>JAEMWC010000055.1:1302500-1382500 GCA_016490735.1 Pachyseris speciosa | reverse complement strand
TCTGGATGTAAGTGAATTATTGCTGTAAGCTGGGGAAAGCGTTTGTGTATACATACAGTGCACGTCAAACAAAGTAATTCAAATGTTGTTTATAATCAGAGTGTGCACTTAAAGGATTCTGGCCTCAAAATTCATATGCTACCTATAATTATGTAATGTTGCTGGTAAAAATTAAATTCAGGTAAAGTTTTTTTAACCTAGTTTGAATCTCAATTCTCTTAGTCTCCTTGCCCTAATAATGAATAATTAGGACTAGGAGACAAAGAAAATTTTTCCTGAAGTGAAAGTTGTCTGCAATATTATCAATTGGCTTTGCATTCTTGATCATTCAAATAAAGTAATCCATTAAAGTGGCATTCCCTCAGTAGGAGTAACAAGGCAACTGAAGCAACAGGCCACCTCGTATTTTCTGATTGGCATGTACAGTGTCATGCAGTACTTAATATTCATGTTTGTGAAACAGCTCAAGATATTTTCAAGTTGATGTACACATACCATGAATAACATTTATTGCTGATGTAAACAGATCTCGAGCTTAGAGAACAACAATGTTGCCGCTCCTGAGTGGTTTCCAAACTTGGAACACCTCCGGGTGAGCTGGGCTTTCTATTGTTAATTTGAGGGGTTCAGAGCAAAGGGTGTAAGTGATGGTTTGGCATCTCTAAATTCACGCTACTTTAATTTGGCTTACAAACTATTGAGCACTTTCAAAACACAAGTCTAAATAATTTAAGTATAAATCTACTAGCATTCTATCACAAATTCCGTTCTGATTAGCTACGCTACTAGCTGTTTATTCTGTCAGTGATAGATAGTGAGTAGCGATTGTCAACAAAATGGTGGCCGCCTCTTTGCGTTTTCGAAGTGTCTGCGAGCAGGATTTAGATAATTTACTTGTTTAGTTTTGAATGACTAGTAGATTTAAACTAAAACAATTTTTGATTAATTTTACTCTCAATTTCTGTGCATGATAGAATTCTTCAGCTCATAATCTAATGGTTAAAATTTAATATTTTGTGGCCTAAAGACTAGAATTCCATGAATCATAGGGTACAACTTTTGCCCAAAACCTAAGACAAAGAGGACCCGATGCATGGTTGTTTTCAGGCACTGAAAAGTTATATGCTAATTAACTGAATCCAGGCCTTCAAATTTCAAAATAAGATTAGTACAGACCTATAACCAGTTTTTAGGCCGGTGGAGATCAAAGTTTAGAGAAGTTTGGATTTTAAGGTCAAATAATCACTTATGCCCTTCTTGCAGCAAGCCCTTCGTTTATTAATGAATGATTACTGTATTTATTTAGCCTTATGTGTCGCTTTAAAACAGTTTAGACAAATTATTGCTATCAAGAAATTCTTTTAGTAGTTATTTTGGTCTGTTACTTTTTGAAGCCATTTTCCAAGCGATAGATATGTTGGAGTTGCAGCTCTTGCCACCATTACTTTTATAAATCTGTTAATTAATGATATTACATGTCATTGAAAATAAAATATCCAGGAAAGGATACCAGCCTGACATATCATGATCAGTTTTAAACATTTTTGTCTTACTGGAAACATGTGTCTTGCTGGAAACGTGAAAATTTTGGAACATCTTGGTCATAAGAAGTTGTCCAAAATTCCTTTCCAGAATGTCAAAACATAAAATGTACATACATATGTTCCATTTGCTTTCACCATTAGTCATTCCAGCTCCAGTCTTTCTATACTGATTGAAGAGAGTTTGTTTGTTTAAATCATGCCAATCTCAATTTTGGAATCTGCTTCAAACATTTGCATAAACCGTGGACCAACCCTATCACCCATGTAGATGGTAAACAGTTGACCCTTATGTATATGGATTCATGATCTTTACCTCTTGTTTTACCATAGCAGTGGTTCATAGTAGTTCTTTAGTTCTGGATGAAATCCTGATGTGTGACCATGCTCATGAAAGATCTTAATGACACTTTCCTTATTAATAAGTACTTTTTGTTAATAATTTAATAATTGAGTCTACGGATGACATTCTAAAGTGTCACCATCTGCCTGAAACCTAGACAGTTCAGCAGGTTTTCTTATGATACTCTTTGTGCCGCTGGAGGCTCTTCTGATTTTAAATTTGTTGATGAAAAAATCTTTAGCTCTAACCCTTCAATGTCACAGTTTTTGTTTTGTTTCAGTTTTTTTTTTGCTTTCATGTAAGTGATCTTGTGTGGGAGTCAAAGAATGAATTTCTCCCAATTCAGCCTTTTTCAATCTCTCTAACAGGATAGCTACTTCAGCATCCACATAACACCACAGGAAGAATGCTCATATGTGAGTTTCGAAACCAATTTTAAAGTGGTAAGTGGTTGATCAGGTGTAAATTGTTGGGCTGCTTTTTTATGCTTTTGCCTTGTGCAGCTATTCAGTGTTTTTTTTGTCTGTGTTAATTAGTCAAAGGATCTCTCAAGCAGTGTTTTGAGTTAGAGTTTGTTTTGATTGAAGTGAGGTAGTTTTCATTTTATGACTCACTGTCATGTTTTAGGTATAAATTGTATATTTGTTTCAGAGATTGGTTGATTTCTGCGAAGGCATGATTTTGATTTACATTCTCCTGTTGAATTAAAAATTTGAAGTGGGACTATGAAATCATACATGTAACTATGCATTAACAGTTTATAAAATGTTCAAATAATTTTGCACGCTATGATTGGTCAAATCGAGTGCATTTTGTTGACATATGCATCCGCCCTACATTGTGCATGTGCATTATGGAATTATAATGCATGCAGACTACTTCACAAGTGTGTGCGCACAGATCTGACATTTTATCAAGAAAATAAAGTAAAAACAATAAAATATAATTATGTGATTCAATATTGACATTATTTTGAACATAAAAGCAAATTTGTTGGTTGGAGTGTTGTTGACTTCCGGTATGAAAGCCCGCACGAATTTCTGTGGCATTTTATAAAAGATATAAAAAACTTCTTCCTCGTGCATTGTTGAGTAATAATATATATAAGCAATTGGGAAGTGCAAAAAGCACTCACCTAAGGCTCGTGCTTCTCTAAGCACTTCTCTCGTGTTCTTTAAAATGCCTGTGTGCTTGATATATAACTCAAAATGACTTAACAATTAATGCACTCAGCAAATTTTTTATTTCTTTAATAAAACTCCCATTTTGTATGGAGTTTAACATAGTAGTTTGTGTTGTTGATGGGCCCATTAAGAAAGGGTGAACATATTGCCAGCAATTCCACGCTAGTAGTAAAACACATTGATGATCACCGCAAAGCTAGCATGCAGTCATCTGGTATGGTGAGCACTGGTAGAGTCAGGTTGTTTAGTTAGATATTTGTCAGAATGTAACCATCTGTTTTTGATGTTGTTCAGAGCTCATACAAGGAACTGATCAGCAAGGTTCTCAAAGCATTCAAGCCTGGAAGATTCCTCATGACTTTGTTTGCAAATGAGGTTAGTATATTTACTTATTTACGAGTTACTTGCTCTCTAATTAGAGTGCTTGTATGGGCAATAATAAGAGTCTTGCAAACTCTACATTTGTCTGTTATTGAGTGAGGAAGGGGGATGACTGACCTTGGCATCTCTGAGAATGACATTCACTGAAATGCAAGAGCACTGGTTCATGAAAGGCTGGTAGTTGTCAGTGGCCCCTTGGTTGATAATGGCTTAATCCTTGTTGTGGACCAGCAAGACCTTAACTTTGCAACAGCTTACTTAGGAAAAGAGTGGGATCAAGAAATCAAATCAAAACAAATCAACTTTGTTTAACGAGGGTGACTTAACAGCTGTTATGACTGACAGACCTTTGGCCCTCAAATTCCGGATTACATTGGAATTTGGAAATGTTGGTTTTCGAGGAAAGGGGAAAACCGGAGTTCCCGGAGAAAACCAATTGGAGGGAGGGCAAGAACCACCAACAAGCTCAACCAACATATGACTCCGAGTCCAGGAATTGAACCACATTGGCGGAATGCAAGCATATGGGGAGCAGGGTTGGCGTAGTGGTGAGAGCGCTCGCCTTCCACCAATGTGGCACGGGTTCGATTCCCGGACTCGGCGTCATAAGTGGGCTGAGTTTGTTGGTTCTCTACTCTGCTCCGAGAGGTTTTTCTCCGGGTACTCCGGTTTTCCCCTCTCCCCAAAAATCAACATTTCATTTGATTTATTTAGAGTTGATTTGATTTAGTCTCCCCAATTAGTATAGCATCTGTGCTTGGCTAAATAGATTTGAGACTTAAATAAAGTGATTATTATTATTATTATTATTATTATTATTCTCACCAGTTCATTTAATATTTATTTCACACTATTTACAAAGCAATTACATGGCAAAAAGATATAGGAGTTATACTTAATGATTACAAAAATACCATAGACTAAGGTAGAGATTACAGGGTGGGTGTGGTGGCCAAAGAGGTGAATTCTTTCGAGTTGGCTACCACTTACTCTTAATTAGAATAAAAAGAAATGAAGAGAGAATGCTGAGCTTTAGTATAAAATGTTTTTGTAGAGCCTAAGACTAGCACATCCCACAATCCCACAGTTGCTTACAAGTGCAGGCAGTCTTATTCCCAGGCTGTCATTTTTTCCATAGTGAGCTATGGATGCAGGTGTCTTTTTATCTTCTTTCTCACCTGTCCATGCATACATTTTGTGTTTGTTCAGGGGGCTCCTTGTGGTTTCTCTTACAAGACTTTCCAAGAGGGTTCTATTCTTGGCTACAAGCGTAATGACCTTCAGCTGTCACAGATGAAGATGTACAACCTGACGTATGGACACTATGAAAAAAATAAAGAGTCTGACAAGATCACGAACAATTCAGAGATACATTGAAGTCCTGTGTAACTAACCAAGTTACTGGTTGCATGCTTCAACTATTTCTCCCAGGATTAGGAGTGGTAGCTTGTATTTTGTCCAGTGTTTTTAGGTTGGTGACCATGACACAACCGACATTTTAGAGCACTGGACATATATATCCCCCAGGTTATCTGGAAAAAATCCTTGAAAGTAAACTAGAACTTGAATGCATCATTTCCAAATTTTGATCCCATTTACTTTCTTGCTTTTAATCTTTTGTATTTGTATCAGTGAAACTAAATCACTCCTTGAATGGTATCCTGCAGTTAAAAATGGTACAAGTTCAGATGTAAATAAAATTGACCTTTGATGCCATTGTAGCCAGGAAATTGGACCATAGACAAGATATAAGCTCGCGCATCTATTCAGTCTAAAGTGTGTGTGTGAGTGTGGTGTCTTTGTTGGATGGACAACTTGATACACATTAGAATTTGTAAGTAGCTTTGTTGTTTGTCTTGAGATAAGGTTACAACTATTTTGTAATAATTACAACACCAATTATTGGTGTTGGTGACACAGTTTTAGAAATTAATGTTGGTGATAGGTTTGTACATGTCATTTCAACTTTTGGCTACAGTTTAGCAATTTATTGTTTGCTAAACTGTAGCTTGGAAGCAATAATATTATTGGTTGCAATGAATAAAAATAGGTAGTCTGTCAGAGAAGAGTGGGACAGTCAAGTTGGCTTGATTTCATACAGTTTGTAACTTATTTTTGTAGTAAAACACGAACTTTGAAGCTCAAGACTCCTTCAACAATGACATTTTACTCTACTGTCACTCAATGTAGTGCCTCAGTAGACCTGTTAGAAAGTAAGTAGTCCTTGAGCTCAGAGAGTTCACATTGTTTGTGGCTTTTGTTGATTTGAATGCCAGTTTCTATGTTGTTGTGGTTGCTGTACATTTTTTATGTGACTCTTAGGTTTCTATGAAGATTTTAATACAAATTGATGGAAACACATATTAATGTCCCCATTTAGTGTTTTTTCAGCTGCTTTTTCAGTTTGCACTTAAATAAAGGTATTCATTCATTCATTAATTATTTTCACAGAAGCTCTGATGTATCAGCTGTATGCCAACTTATTTATTTATTTAAAAATAATTTATCAACTAACAAGCTACAGTTTTGCAATTTAAGAGCTGAGGGCGAAACTATCATATGTGACTTTTTGGGTGCACATGTTTTTTGGCTTGTGTTTTTTCAAAATAAAATAAATCAATCAATCAACTTTGTTTAGAGGGTGACAAAAATACAGGGCAATGTTTCTTAACTAAAATGAAGTCAACATTCCAAAATTCAGCCAATTCTGAGCAATTTGAAATTGGCACATACGATAGTTTAGCTTTATGTTTTGAAGAGAATAAATTCCACTATCTACCAGGAAAATATTCTTGTTGTTTATAATCTACCACTAAGGAACTGTTTCAGGCATGCATCCAAAAGGAAATGAGATGTTCTCTTAGTCACTGTGTTGCCTCAGTTACATCAATTATTAAACAAGAATAGCTGATTCAATTTTGGTGTAACAACTACTAGACAAGTAATTTATAGGTTTTTAAGATGGTTGATGTTTACGGATTTTCTTAGACGTGCTTTATTTATTAAGCTATTCCTTCATGGTTCTAATTAAAAGTATTTCTTGGATGCTCAAATACTGTAAATGCTCAAATCAGTGCCCAGCTTCCAATAAGCTTCGAATATTATTAGTGTCCCTCCTAAGGGTTAAAATAAGCCCCCCCCCTCCCAGCCCCAAGAAAAGTGCAATTTAATTACGACACTGAATGCTGTACGATATATGTTGCAGTAGTTTTAATGAATACTGTATGACCTACAGTACAAGTTTTCTTAAAAGTCATTTTAAGTCGCATGGGTTTTCTAATTTCTCCAAGAGAACTATCCATGTGAGCGCATAAGCACTTGGCATTTGTAATTTCCTCGGGAAACTTTGCCCCTAATCGCCAACTTTTTGTTATATTGCAGTTTGAGTTCTCTAGCAGTAAAGTCAACATTATATTCAGGCTGAAAAATGAAAAACGAAATAAGTGCCCCCTTCGAATAAGCACCCCCGTATTACCTAAAAAAATTTAATAAGCGCCTGGGGTGCTAATTTGAGTATTTACGGTAGTTAGAGCGGTTTTTAATTGAGTGTCTAAAGTAACCATGGTTTTGCTTTGGTTTTGCATTGCTTCGCTCTGTGATTGGCCAGGAAAACTCGCACCACTTTCTCAACCAATGAGAAGCAAAACCAAAACCAATTTGCAACTTGCTCGCGCGCATTTTCCCATGCTCTACGCTGGCTTCATGTAATTGCTTTGTATTCTGATTGGCTTGTCGTGTTGTTCGCGTCTGTTGTGATTGGCTGGAGTAATTGTTTTGGTTTTGGTTTTACGACACTCAGTTGAAAAGCACTCTATAATAAAAGCCAACACCACTTGCAATAAAGGATCATTTGACTTGTAGTTGCTGAGATTTGTGCAAATTACATATTAAATTACCCCTTTATAAGCCCTAAACTTAGGTGACCTGTATTTAATTTCTTCTTACAATATCACATCCTCGGAGACCCAGGGGCAGATAGTCGGGACGGGACAAAGATTCGGGACGAGCGAAAGTTTACAAGACAGTCGTGAGAGCCCCTGGGAACATTTCTTTATCGGACTCGTTCCAGAAGCTATTGAAATCCAGCTTCGTGATTGGGCGGAAATTTTCTGGCAAGGAATTTTTTTCTGCCCAATCGGCGATCAGCTTATGTATCGCACTCCTTTCACCAACAAGGAAGCGGTCAATCTTTTTTAAGTGGTTCCACTTGTCTCGTTCGTTCGACAGATTTATCCTACGAGGAACATTTTGGTGGCAAGGGACCCACAAAACCCAGAAATCCACAAATTAAAATTGAACTCAAGCGACAATCACTTGTAAGGTACTAGAAAAAACAAGATGAGGACCGACCGCAGGCATCGCAAACTTCACGCGAAGAACAACATTGTAACTCGGTCTCTTTCTCTGGTTAGGATCATTGTTGTTTGGTTTGAGCTCTTTTTCTCTGGTTTATGGGCGATGAAATTTCTGGTGCACGGGCCAGACAAGTTTGCCGATCGCGCGAGAAGCACGTAGCTCGGCGGTTTAATATTTTGCTCACGAAACCGAACCTTGCAATCGACCGTCTCAGCTCAATTTCGAGACCACGAAAAGGCCTTAGAGAAAGTGTGCAGTTCCACTATGATCGATTGCTATGTTTTGGTTTTCATATTTTTGACTGGTATCTGTTGGCCAATATGCTTTTCTTCCCAAGGTGTGCAAAAATATATGCATAGAGGGGATTAGTTTCTAAAGAAACTGTGGTGCTGCGTCGGTGGGGAGGTGAGACACGAAAATTTGGTTTATCAACGGAGTTGATAATGTAAATTGACCACCGTACAGGGATTCGATTAGCTGACGTTTCGAGCGTTAGCCCTTCGTCGGAGCCTTGCGGTTGTGATAATTACTAATTGTGTTGTACTGTATATGCAAGATGTACGGTAATTTTGCTTTCCATGAACTCTTTTACCACAGTGGTGCTGAGCTCAGTTAAAAAGTTAATTTAAGTTGTAAAAACATGTTTTAGAGTGGGCTTTTGCAAAACTTTGCTGGAAACATTTACATTATGCTGACTGTGCTGCAACTTTTAGGTTGCAAAGTTTCAGATAAAGTTGTTTACAAGTTGATACAGGATGTTTAGTGTCTTGTATGCACTCTTGTCTTTATAAACGCTCAAGTGTATCCATAATATAACAATTATTAAATTCCATTTTTGCATGATACAGTTGTAGTTGCTGTGACTGCTAAGCCAATGGTACACCAGGAAAGGACTTGATTTCTCCTGTGAGACCACACCAATTTTGGAATGAGTTCTACCTGTTACCACCCTTTTCCTTGGCAATTTTTAAAACATGAGAGAATGCTTTCAGTTAATTAAGGAACCATGTTTTTAGTTCCTCACATAGTGGACGTAAATGTCTTTGTGCCAAAAGACCCTTGATAACCACCTATTGACAAATCATTCTCAACTATACAGTTCACTGAGTCAAACAGGCTGATACAATGGTAATTGTAGCTCTCAGTAAGATATCCCCTTTTAGATAAAGTGGAAACAAAAAAAAGTAACAATAAAATAAACTACAAGGGATTGTTATTTCATTTATCTTTTGTTTGTTCAAAAGTTTTCTTGATAGTGAGATGTAACTTTAAATTCAAGTTTCCAATGTCATCTGTTTGGATATTGTAGTGATTATCTGTCACAAACCTTATAGTCTCAAGTTGTAATAAGGTTTTAGAGTAGCTGACTGGAATTTAACAGAAGGTGGCTTTTTTTTATGAGAATTTAAACAGCCTTCAAAAAATGTTGGAAACTTTTCATTGAAAAGCAGGTGGCTCAAATTTAAAGAAGCCACTTTTTAGCCAGCTGCCAGCACTTCAGGAGAAGCTTACCTTGTACTTAATGAAATTTCCAATGAGTATACCCAAGATGAAATTACACCCTCAGTTTCAGAGGGGGGTACAAAAACAATTAAAATTATTCTTAAAATTTAATTGTCCATCTGTTATCTGTTGGTCTTTCACTTTGCTTTTCTATAGCGGCCCAAAAGGGTCAATCAAAAATCAATTTACCAAAACAAAAATCAGTTTCCCAAAACATGAAACAGTTTCTCAAAACACAAACAATTTCCTGAAACACAAGTCAATTTTACCATCATCATTCACTGAAACACCTGTTATAGGCTAATAATAGTAAGTGCACTGTACAAGATGTTCAGAAATACCATATCACACTGCCTAATTCTTGGGAGCTATGAAAGCCCTGTAATGCTACAAAAGGTATCAGGTTAATACTGTACCCCAATTACCATGCAAAACATCTGCCACAAATCTGCTAAGGTCTCAAAAATTATGCTTACTCTACCAATAGTAAGGAAAACATTAAGTGTCTATTATGCTCATGAGAGTGATGATTTCTGTAAAAATCTGTTTTCATCTTAACATAATGCAAGCCATTTTCCATTCCTTTCCCTCCAAAACACTGGAATAGTTCCTGTTCGAGTCTTACTCTATAGCCAAGGTAATCACCTGTTTCAAAAGCATAATCTGAACTCCCATCAACGTCAAAATGGCATCTGTATGCAAGAGAATGTCAGAGTATAGGGAAACTGATTTTAATTTGATAAATTGGTTTGTGATCTCGGCCTCCATACTTTTCCACACAAAAGCAGCCTTCTAGCCCAATGACCTTACATACAAACATTACTTTATTTACCCTCGGATTTTTGAGTAGCTTGTGCAGCTAATATCTCCGAGCATTTAACCATCAGATGAGAAATAGACCACCACACCGGGAACTACGTCCCCTACTCTTTTCCACTTAACCTGGTCTTTCATGATTGTCATAATATAAGTGGATGGAGAGACAACCACGACTACGCGTAAATTATTTTAAACTGGATTTTCTCAGGCCATTTCAAGGTCTCTCTCGAAATTCAGATATGAAACGAGTCAAAAAGTGGCACTTAACCATGGTTGAAAAGATTAAACAGGGCTCAAAATACGTGCGTTTTAACCATGGTATAATATCACCAAATATCTATTCGCAAGGACTCTATCATTGTTATTTCGTATATTTGGAGCGAAAATATTAATCCTGAAACGTTTCAACCGATTATTTAGGTTTTAAATGCCAGCGCTGGCGTACTTTTTAGCGTGGTTAAATCAACGCGTGAACTTGTCACCAGAAGACCATGGTGTGATACCGATTAAAATCATTCGTTCTCTACCATAGCGATTAAGTTTTAACCACGGAATAGTATCACCAAATATCTTTTCGCAGAGACTCTATTATTGTTATTTCGTGTACTTGTAACGAAAATATATATATATTGAAACGTCTCAACCGATTATTTAGGCTTTAAAAACCAGCGCTGGCGTACTTTTAAGCGTGGTTAAATGAGCGCCTAAACTTGTCATCTGAAGACCATGATGCGATTGATACTGATCAAAATCATTCATTCTCTACCAAAAGTCTTAAAAATCGCCTCCAGTTACAATTTTTTAAATTAAAAAAATTGTTTTGAGAGTAGCCATTTAGCTTTGAGCTGCTAGAAATGTTTCACTAAAGAAGGCATCTGCGGAGCTGTGAAGGAGCGAAGGAGCAATTTTTGGCGAAGGAGCAATTTTCCCCATAAGCAATCTCAGGGTAAGTCCCCAAAAAGTGTTGTAAAGCGCATTTGATTATTATCTGAGTACTGAGAAAATGGGCTGGACATAAATGCTATGCAATGATTTTTGAAAAATGTTATTTGTTATCGCGTTTCAATCTTCTCCATCCTTCACCATTCTCGTCATATTTGCATTTATTCTTGTCTCTTTGGTGCTTATCTTCCCTGAAAATGTTATTCAGTAACTGTTTCGCATTATTTAAATGCATTCTTTATCTCTGTAATAATAACCCAAAATATCGTGACCGTGCTCCTTTAAGATGCGCAGCAAGGACGTCAAAAAAAGCAGTAGATTCAGTAAGCTAAGTAATAGCTTTCCACTTGGATGGCACTTTTTGTTTGCGTCACTACTGTACGCGGACTACCACGTGAGATTTCCTAATTACGCGTTTGAAGGAGGACTTAAACAAAACAGGATAAACTTTCAACTTGGAACCAAACAGTAAGAACCCGACTGCAGGAGAATTCGCCTACAACTAAACTGAGTTTTAGCGAGTTAGAAATGTCGCGATCAACTGAGTTCAAAACAACGCGAATTCACTTTACGTCTTCTCAACAGTAAAAGCATTTCAGTCGTGGAATAAATTGAAAATTATTATACAAAGAAAACATATATCTCTACCAAGGAAGAAGATGATTTCTATATAATTAAAAGCTTTTCTTATTCGATTATTTTAATTTGGAAAATTTATTTCCACGTCAACCTTTCCGACCACTGAATATACTAATGTTAATAATGTACGATTGATGGATGTGATTGCTACGACTGTGGTCAAGTATATAAACCAATGTGGTTCCGCAACGTCAGAAATTGTCTTTTGCTAACCACGGGCTGTAAACCACGTTGTGAATTGGCTGAGAGAATCATGAAAACCGTCATAGGTTTGGACGGATGCACTACAAGCCGTAACAGAGGTGCTGAGCTCTTCTTGTTCGAAATCGGATCGACGCGGAAGACCGCGGAAGCTTTACTTAAATTTGCTTGTTTGGTGGAATTTCAGTCATCATAAACTGTTATTACAGTACCCTTTTGAAAATTCCTCTCTATCGAACACATTTAATTATGTGAAGACAACTGAAGTGGCATGTAAACTGGATCGAATTTTAAACAAACAGACATGAGGCGGTTAAAAGAATATGCCTCATGCGATATCATCAAGTTGCCTTTTAGACCCAGTTGTTCTGCATATGCAACTACTAACTCGTATAGAATAAATGCGCGAAACAAATCTCAATTGATGCCATGTGGTAACGTTAGATAAGCGCAAAGGGGAAAGTTCACTTCTTTATAGGGCACTGAAAAGCCGCTCTGATCATGTAAGCTTCTTCCTGACAAATCTGACTACACCCTATAACATGCATCTGAGCAATTTTTTACGCCACCCATTAGTGAGACGACCATATTTTACTCTAAATTCAGCAGCTTAAGTTAATAGTATCAATTCCGAGGATTCTTTAAGTTACTTCCCTGATAACTGTCGTCGGTATTCAACCATGTTGCTCGCATTCACAATCTCAACGAATTAACCTATTGTGAAATAAGGTTAAAAACTATGTGTAATGAACCATGGTATTAATTAACATCCACTACGTATAGAGAACGAATAGTTCAGTTCTTCAAAAGATAATGTTAACAAGCTACAATCTTGGACGGAATAAAATGGACTAATTAACCCCCATCCCCCCCTAAGCAACGATGAAGGCGCGCGAAGAGCAAAAAGCGCCATTTTGGCATCATTGAAATGGGGGGGAGGGGTGGTTCAAATGTTCCATTTATTGTGTCCAAGATTGTAGCTATCATAAGCTACCGAGAACAATAGACTCAGTGAAGCAGCTCGGCTAGCATGCACTTAGGAGAAAACATTGATGTGGTTAAGAAGTAGGTTTCTCTAATTGCGCTAAATTTTTCCGTCACAAGGTTCTGTTTCGTTTTTCCTTTAAAATCAGTCTTTGCCTAAATGATTCCATAACGAAAAGGGAATGACATACCAAATTAACCGTACGCCGCATTGACTGATGCGATTGCTTCCGACCATGGTCGTTGGGATCATTCCCGTTTTTCGTAATTGTAAAGTATAATTTAAGGTGGTCAAATGAGGTCAAAAGTCATATTTCAATAAAGATAGGCTTGAAACTAACTACATGGCGATAGACATGTTTACATTAAAGAGAGGTTAAGGGACACATTAAAGCGTTGAAAAGATTGATATGCTTAAAATGAACGTAGAACTGATATAGATAAGTAGACAGAATATACACCGGTGAATCTCTATCTCTATCTCCTTACAAATGATATGGGCGCACAACCTTCCATGGCAGCGGAGGTTATATTTTTTCATATGTTTTTATATGTTTCCATCACAAGCTTAGTTTGTGATTACAAGTTTGGAAGATCCAACTCTCTCTTAGAAGTTTTATGTGGCAGTGACACGGGGGCGCGAACGTCCAAATCAACTTAAGCTGTAGAAAGGCATTTTTAAGTACCGCTATGGTGTTTGACCTCCGCTTAAAGTGATGTTTTCGTTAGCTAGGAGAATTTGATCTGGGCTGAGTTCCTCGAATCCTGGTTAGCGCTAACCATTGGTTAAGCTGTATTAAAATCTGGTATTTCACCCCAGTTAGCGCTAACCATGCTTCGAGCAACTGGCTCCTGTTCGGATTCCTCAGCTGAAATTTTAATTGCCCAAAAATGATAGGGAACAAAATTATCCTTTCAGAAAATGCTAGCTGAAACTTAGGTACCACAAACTTTCTAGGCGGAACTATTTTCTGTTCTTTGACTGCCAAAAACAGCAATTACGACCTTTCCGAAAACGTCAAGGGCTATGATTTCCGCATTGCGAATCTTTCAGGGCACGTTCGAAAATCCGATTGCACCCTTTAATCGACGCCAAAAGCCTAAGAAGAACTTCCCTCCACAGAAGAGATATTTACCGAAACTTGTCGTTGGGTACCCCTGAGTGACATCCTGATGCTGATTGAAATAAAAGGAAATCAAAAGGTTTTCCTTTAAACCAGTCCTCGCTATTGACCAAACATTTCCTGCCTTCCCAATGAGAACGAATTGACCTATAAGGATAAAATAAGGAGGAAAACTAAGGCTGGTTTTTATTAACCACAAAACCTAATCTTCCACTAGCTAGGGAAAAAACCTGAAGTGTTCAAAGGAGAACACTAGCTGGCGGAGAATGGACTCCTGTAGCTGGCCATCGATCATACATAAGCTAGAATTATTTAGGATTTCAGCTGGAATGAACTGAAGAGAGAATTGTTATGCACGGAAAACGAAAATCTCTTCAGAGACAGATCCGGATTTCTAAATATTCAAGATTTTTTCTTATTCGATTCCTTTTGGAAAATTTGTTGCCACCTGAAACCTTCCAGACCACTGAATATGCCAATAATGTACGATTGATTGGTGTGATTACTACAACCGTGGTCAAGTATCACTGAAAGTCAGTGAGGTTCCTCAGGGTCAGAAACTGTCTTTTGTTAACCACGGGCTCAAAATCACGCTGCGAATCGGCTAGGAGAATCATGACAAACTTTATAGGTTCGGATGCGCTCAAAAGATTACTATAGTGGTGCTGAAAAAAACATTCGGGCATGTATCTTGTCCGAAATCAGATGCACGCAGAAGCCGTTACTTTTGCCTGTTTGGTGGAATTTCATTCGTCACAAACTGTTATAACAGTACCCTTTTCAAAATTCCTGTCTATCGAAGTCTTTTAATTAAGTGACGTAATCTGGATCGAAAAGGTTTGAACAAACAAACGGGAGCTAAGACTTTAAATACGATCGCGTGGGAGCGGTTAAAAGGAAACGCCTGATGCACTTTGCGATGTTACATGTACCCCGTTTAAGTTTAGATCCAGTTGTTCTGCATTAGCGAGACGACCACGTTTTCCTCTAAATTCAGCAGCAGAAGGTTATAGTGCCAATTTCGATTAGTTTGTTAAATTACGTCCTTGCAGCTGTCGTCGATACTTAACCAAGTTCCTCAGTAGTAGTATGGGCTACTATAGACCCAAAAAACTGTCAACCAATCAGAAGCCAGAACGAGCTGTCAATCAAACTCATCAAACATGAATGGACCAACCAGAGAAGAGCATGCGCTGCATTGAAAGGGGTTCTCAATCACGTGACCGGGGCGGGAAAAGGAACACACACTGTTTGAATTGAATAAAAAGGTTTAATAAAACGAATTAAAATGGTGGTCAGGCAAATGGAGACCGGTCTGGATCCGTGGTTGGCATTCTGGACAGGCGAAACGGATGGGGAGACAGAATTCGTTGTCTTCGGCCAAAGGCGTTGCATTTACGTAGTCCCTAAACAAGAGAGGTGAATGGTCAGAACGCAATGGCGACAGCGAAGAGATCGGGTGTACTGCTCCCTGAATTGGACGTAGCTGGCTTGCATGGCGTAGGTGCGACTGTCGTAATAAAAGGAATGTTTGAAATAAGAGGGCAGAACGAGACTAAGCAGACCCCCGGAGACAGTTACCAAAGACTGAAACGAAAAAAAGGAATGTTTAATCATTGTACATAAAGTGGTTTGGACATGTCACTCAAACGATTGAAATAAGGAGGAAAAAAATGAAAACGATAGGTTTGAGGATGGAGACGGTGGATGTGAGGTCGGCAAGTGGCACAAGCGATACGTGCTGGAATCATATTGTCGCGGTAGAGGGCAGCTTCGGCGGCATTGGCATAAGCGGGTCAAACAGGAAATGTGAATGGTCAGGGAGCAATACGGACAGTGTACAGCTAGCCAGTATTCTTCCTTGAACTTGAGCTTGTCATGGGTGGTCATCTGGAAAATGAAAGTTCGTTTTCTGGTTAAATGTCATTGAACTATATCTACAAGCGTAGGCTTGCCTCCATTATATACCAGGTGTACAACAACAACCTACCTGAGCAAATTGTAGTTTTACTCGTAACCCCTGAAGATGCCAATAATTATAACTTAAGACACGCAAAAGACTTCTCGCAAGTGCGTTATAGCAGAAACTTTGGAAGAAATAGCGTGAGGTACAGGGGCCCCATCGAATGGAATTTAATACCCAAAGTAATCAGGGAGTCAACGTCTTACCACCTTTTAAAGGAAGACTTAAAAATGCCGCAAGAATATTGGACAAAATACAATTCGAGGAAGAGGCTTGTTTAATTAAATCGAAAGAGCCTGACTTTTTATACTTTTAGCTTTTCTTAAGACTTTGTTTTTAGATTGATGTATCTGGTTGAAGATGGTATCGGTGCGGTAGAACGGGTTTTTGAAAAAAATTGGTAGGGCGACGGTGGTCAGAGCCCCGGAGGCAGTCACCAAACACTGAAATGAAAAAGGATTGTTTAATGGTGGGTCAACGTCCATCAAATGCGTAATATACAATATTTGCAATGGAAAGTCTGTGGTCGAAAGATGCATCGCCGACAAGCGGATAACAAAGTGAAGTGGTTGCAATGATGACAGCGCAGGAAACGTTGTTGAACCCAGTAGCGTTTGAAGTGTTCGCAAATGGTCACACCAGCGTCGGGATGCGTGGGGAATACATACTGGACGTCTGTCCAACACTGGAAAGCAAGCGAAACATGTTTATTGGAAGCGATGGTTGTGACCGGAGTTTGTCTTGCATGCGTAGTTGGTGCGAGTGTCGCAATGTCTGCATAACAGCAACCCAGTTCGCACACCATGTGCCCAGGGGTGCGTGGGGAGTCTGTGGCAATGGTCCGCTAGACACTAGGAAAGGAATGGAAGTAGTCAATCTCTTGGTCAAAGAAGCGGGTGGGGAGATGGAGGCAAGTGTGACCCACTCGTTCCCAGTACTGGGGATATATGGCTGAACAGAGGAGGGTGTGGGGCAAGATCTGAAACATACCAAGGCAAAATGACATTTTACCAACTTTTAATCACATAAATGGCGCAAAGCGTAGGTACTGCGTGCACGCGTGTACTGTGTACCCTTTGGTGGCGGGGCGCACATAGGACCAGCAGACCATGGGAGCAATGAACATCTGCGGGAGAGAACAGGCAGTCAATTGAATTGGAGGATATGGCGCATGGCGTGGCGGTGGGGTACGTATAGCCAGCGACCGCAGGCAAAGAAGTGGGGGCATATGACGATTCTGTCCTGGGTGGGGTGAGCGCAGTTGAATTGCAGCATGTGATCAATGAAAGTCTTCGGAAAAAACAAGGCAAAGGGAAGGAGATGAGAGGCATTTAATAATCTACATGCGTGACATAACAGTAACGAATGGTGTGGTGGTTACAATGTTTGTTTTTAAAATCAACCATCGATCGCAAGTGAAGAAGCGCAGGCGTCTGACAATCAGCTCTTGGGTGGGATCGAGGCTGGCTAGGCGTATCAGGGGATCAATGACGACCTGGGAAAAGAGAAAACACCGAAGGGAAGACCGCTGTGATCGTGAATTAAACAACCATGGTTGGATCGAAAACAACCCCATCTCATGGGCATGCCCTTGTCTATCCAACTGTCGTATTTGGCAGGCCACCCCAACCACCTGACTTTTATACATCGTCTCTTCCTCTGCAAAATCTTCTCCACTCGAAACAAGGGCTCATCGGTCATGTTCACGCGTTGCAGCTCCTGTTGGTAAAACGTGTTCTCCACCGGAGTACCATCCCATTCTTGCGCCGATAACTGGGCACGACCTCCGGCACCACTCGACGCACCACAAACACCTCCTCCGTCCAGCCCGGCAGGTAGCTCTTTTGAAACACTCGGTGCTTCTTGTTCAAACGGACGCGCGTCCCCACCGGCAGGGCAGGTGCCTTGGTGCGCCGCCGGGGCTTGGCACGCAGGCGATCCGCATACAAGCGTTCCCACACCGCCGCCTCGTTGCCCGCTGTGACTTCATGGGGCGCCATCCCGATTCTGCGATGCATTGTACCCCTTGACCAAATCCTGTAACGCTTCCAAGTACTTGTACGACCCTTGAGCCGTGAAGTAGCGGTACAATCGATCTTTGAACGTGCGGTTAAACCATTCGGCCACCGTCACCTTGGTATTCCCTCTGGTGGAAAAGTGAGCAATGCCCCAAAGTTTCAACAAGGCCTGAAAACTCCGATTGTAAAACTCTTTGCCCGCATCCGTTTGCAACCGATGGGGTGGACGTCCCTGGGCGCGTCTCAGAATGATCACAAAGGCGTTGCTGACGGCCTGTCCCGTCTTGGGCTTCGCCGGTTCCACCCACGCGTACTTGGAGAGCACGTCGATCACAGCCAACAGATACCGTTGGCCCTTGTTGACGCTGGCCAATTTTTGGACTTCTATCAAATCGGCCACCAGCTGTTGATCGCAGTCAAACACCAACACGGGCAGGGTGGGAAATCGGACACGTCCCGGCCGATGCGAGGTGTAACTGCACACCCCTTCCAAGACATCTCGCGCTCTGCGCAACGAAATCCTCTTGGCTTCGGCAAACCAACGCACTCCACCCAGACTTCCCACTCCCGTCGGGGAGTCGTATTCGGCCGCCAAGACCGCAATGGTCTTCTTTTTGACTCTCCGCTTGGACATCAGGCAAAACACACCCTTCGTAACTCTCTTTATTTACATTTTTACATCACTTTTCGGGAATCAATGGTTGACAGGCTCCAGTCAGAGTCCTTGGGCTCCTCCTCCTCCTCGTCCGACGAGAGCACCATATCGTCCGACGTGTCCGAGTCCACCAGGGTAGAACAGGCACTCTTTGTACCGTTTGCAAAGCGCGCAGCCATCGGGCTGCCAATACAATTTGTCCTCGTGCGTGTCATACCCGTACGCATTGCGCATCAGCTCCCGACATTCCTCGCCAATTAATGGCCGAGCTCCCCTCCTACGAAGAAGAAGTGAATACCACACCCTTGTGTCCTTTTCACGGGTGTCCCTTGGAGTACCTCACCTCCAAAAACGATTGGCCCTACGTCCGATGCAGTCGCGTAAAGATTCTGCCCTACGGTGGAGCCCTACCCGACTGCGTGATCTTCACGTCTCAGGAGGAGGCTCCCATGTATTTGCAAAGCATTCGCCAGCAACGTCACCCCGACCTCCACTTCGGAGATGGCAAGACGCTGCCCAACCAGCACTGTTGGTGCAATCAACGCCTGCGGCTAACCACCAGTCACTCCTAGAACAATCCGGGCCGCATGTTCCTGACCTGTGCCAAAAGGATTTGTTCCTTCTTTCAGTGGTTGGACATGCCTTGGTCCTCACGCATCCTGCAAGAAATGGACAGCCGCGGCCATCAAATGAACGCTTACCTCAACCCATTCCACTACCCAGACCCACTTGGGAACATCCCAAGCCACCCAGACCCACCTGGCAGCCTCCCAGGTCACCCCCTTGCTTTCCATGCAGCGCTCCAAGGTCGATCGCATGCTACTACCCCACAAGAGGGTGCACGAGTATTTGGCGGGCGCACCGCCCAAGAACTTTCCCGTCCTCTCAGACTGTATACTGCTTGATCACGCCAGACCTGTACCTCTTTTTGATTGGTCCACGTTACAAATAAAAAAGAGTTCTTCCATCCAGTGTCTTGTCATTTTTCGCAGCATGCCCATCCACATCATCACCGGCGGCGCCGCAGTCATCGACACCTTGGCAGAACAGTTAGCCCTGCAACGCGGCCTGCCCTGTCGCGTCATCATCGGACCTCTGCATCCCCGGATACACCAGGGCATTCAACCTCTCCACCCATCGGCCATGGCCGAAGCTCTGCCGCACGTACGCGCCGTGGCCCAAGCACTGGGAAAAACCTTGGCCAACCCCTACACCGAGGATCTCCTGGCGCGCAATTATCACATCGTCAAAGAAGCCGACACCGTGTTTGCCTTCGGTCGTTCCACCCCGCCAAGACCCTTCCTGAGGTACCCCTGCACGAGACCTCCGCCGTGGAAGGTGGCACCGGGTGGAGCGTGGCTGTAGCCAAACGATTGGGTAAACGTTTGTTCTTCTATGACGTCACCTTCAATCGCTGGTACAAATACTCGCCCCAATACGATTTTCTTCATTCTACTGTCATTTCACCCACCTTGTCCCACCGGAGTCCCATCGTGGGCGCCAGACAGCTTTACCTGTATCCCCGAGCGGTGGACGAACTCAAATACCTCTTTCAAGCCTCCCAGCATGACCAATGCGACCGTCATGAACAAAGTCTGCCTTTGCATCGATTTGGAGGGTTTTCGACTACCGGATCGTTTCCTGGTCAGAGAAATGGGATAGTGCGATCACCACGGACAAGCCTGAGGTTCGCATCATTACAGTCACGACTTACAATGAAGGACGTGACCTCCGCGCAAGAACGCCAGATATGGCAACGTCATCCGACAGGTGCATGGGTTACCCTTCCGCCCCGCCCTCGCCGAACTCGCCTACCCCTCGGAGGACCTACGCAAACACCTCAAAGCCCTCTACGACGAACATTCCACCAGCCATTGGCAGCCAGCGCCCCGTCGTGGCTTACAAGGGCGGCCGAGTGGAACAAGACTTATTCAGGGAGATGGGTCTGCCCAGATTAGACCTAGAGGCCTTCGGTTGCCCCAAGTTCGACGACATGACACGCCTAAGCACCGCGGCCTCTTGTGGACACCACGTCAAAGCCCCCAAACGCCACTGCCCTAAAGTGGAATGTTATCATTTTATTCAATGGATGCGCGCTCAATGCGGATTACCCAGAGACATGTCTTTTGTCAATCAAGACCGTGTCACTCGTTTGACTGCCAAGCATTAAAAACACAGTATCATAGTGTTGGTCATGACTCTTGACAGATTTAAGGTGGGGGTAAAAACCCCGGGGTGTCTTCTTCACCGCACGTTGATCTTGTGGGTCGGGTCCAGGGGCTGCCGGCAATGGGGGCACGCCCAGTATTGATGAGGCACTTGTTGTTGGTATTGCCTCCTACACCAAGATACAGGCACTGCTTGTGCACGTAAAATCCACAGCAACGCCTCACCATTGTCGTCTTTTCGATGTGAACCGGCTCGCTCCCGACCACCCGTTTTTCTCACTGTACAAAATGTCCATACAAATCACACAGGTGTCCCGCGCAAAAGTCAATGGACTTGCTCCGACGCAACGACATGATGAACAATGAACCCACGTGCCCGCGACTCCCTTTCACAAACCACGCATCCACCAATCACCATTCAGGGTGACGTCATCCACCGGGGCGATGGGGGGTCCCCCTCCCTCTCTCACCGGTCACATAACACCCCTCCCACCCTCTAATTCCCATTGGTCCCTCAGCATCTCATATAACAATCCGCCCTCACTCCCACGGCTCACATTCATCATGGCGCGACGTCGCAATGAATCAGTGATCATGTGCTTTCAGACAAAGTGGGTACCGACCCGTGCGTCATTTGCATGCCCCTGTACCATGACGACACGAATGAGTTGCCCCACCGAACCCTCTGCTGCAACGTCAGCCAGCATCTGCCTTGTATTTACCAGTGGCTGCAGTCCCTCAACGACCGTCGCATGCCATGGTAAGAGTGGGCCTGCCCCCATTGCCGACAGTCGGGTTACTTGTTAAACCACACCAACGACCCGTGTCACATATGCCAGTCCGCCATGACCTCGACGGCCACTTCGTCTGCACCGAACGTTTGCCGTACTGTTCCGAGGCCCTGCACCACACTTGTTTGTACAGACACGTGGTACGCTTCATCCGGGTCACACCAGATCACTTCCGTTGCCCCAGGTTCCACACTCGACTGCAACACCCACTTCACCCTAACCAATTTGGCCCGCACTTAACCCGAGAACAGACCATCCACCTCCACGCCGCAGCCAACGCCTAGCATCACAGGCCTAAGACTTGCAACGGCATCTGGTAATCTCTCTCCCGGGTCAACCAGGCAGAGCCGAACAGCGCTTCGGGCAAACCCGAGGACGAGGCCGCGGCATCCGCCACGCCTACCAACACGGAGTGCCACCCCAACCAAGTGAATGAAAATCAAATGTAAAAAAACTTATACATGTGTCATTAAACAGGTTGCAAACTGATTTCACGTGTTTGCTCATTGCCGTAGACCCTGTGGCCCAATGGATAAGGCATCTGACACGGATCAGGGGGTTGCAATTTCGAATACTGCCGAGGTCTCTCTTTCTCTTTTTTTTTCAAGAATATCATTAAATTCATTCCATCCAAACGGTGTGTGTTCCTTGTAGTCCACTCCAAGACTCCTTTTCCCGCCCCGGTCATTGAGAACCCCTTTAAATGCAGCGCATGCTCTTCTCTGATTGGTCCATTCCGAGTTTGACGAGTTGATTGACAGCTCGTTCTGGCTTCTGATTGGTTGAAATTTTTGACAGTTTTTGGGTCTATAGTAGCCCATAATACTACTTTCCTCGCATTCACAATCTCAACGAATCAGTTCACCTATGGTGAAATGAGGTTAAAAACTATGTGTAATCAACCATGGTATTAACATCCACTACGTATAGAGAAATCGTTTCTTCAAACGATAATTTTAACAAGCTACCTATCATACCTTGGCTTTGCCGAGAGGAATGATAGACTAAGTGAGGCATTTCAGCTGGGATGCACTTAGGAGAAAACATAGATGCGGTTAAGAAGTAGATTTCTCTAATTGTGCTGGATTTTTCAGTCCGTCATAAGGTTCTGCCGTTTCGTTTTTCCTTTAAAATCAGTCTTTGTTTATATAAATGACTCCATAACTAAACTGAAATAAACTGAAATGAAATACGCCGCATTGATTATTCTGATTGCTCCCGACCATATGTGGTCGCTGGAATCATTCCCGTTTTTAATTTCAAAGTATAACTTAAGGTGGTCAAATAAGGTTAAAAATCATATTTCAGTAACCACAGGCTTTAAAACAACATGGCGATAGACATGTTTACAGTAAGGAGAGGTTAAGGGAAACATAAAAGCGTTGAAAGGTTTGATGTGCCTAGAAACGTAGAACTGATGTAGATCAGTAGACGGAGGGCGCCCAACCTTCCCTTGGCAGCCAACGTTATGCCGTTTTCATCACAAGCTTAGTTTGGGATTAAAACAAAGTTTGGAAGATCCCACTCTCTATAAGACGTTTTAAAGTTGCAATGACACCCTGTTCCTTATTGAAATAAAAAGAAACAAGCAGTCCTCACTATTGACCACTGAAAAGTTTCCAGTGAGAACGAATTGACTTATGATGGTAAAATAAAGAGGTAAACGAAGGCTGGTTTTTCAGTTAACCACAACCTTAGCTTCCTCTAGCTAAGGAAGAGAAACCTGTAGCCGTGTTTCAAAGGAAACAACAGCTGGCGGGGAATGGACTCCTGCAGCTGGCCATCTATCATGCATAAGCTAGAATTATTTAGGATTTTAGCTGGAATGAACTGAAGAGAAAATTGCTATGCACGGAAAATAAATATCTCTTCAGAGGCAGATCTGGATTTCTAAATATTCAAGAGTTTTTCTTATTCGACTCCTTTTCGAAACTATGTTTCCACTTGAAACCTTCCAGACCACTGAATATGCCAATAATGTACGATTGATTGATGTGGTTGCTATAACCGTGGTCAAGTATGTTTAAGTCGATGTGGTTCCTCAGGGTCTGAAATTGTCTTCTACTAACCACGGGCTGTAAAGCACGTTGTGAATCAGCTAGGAAAAAGCTAAATAGTGGTGCTGATAGAAACATTCGGGCATGTATCTTGTCCGAAATCAGATCAACGCGGAAGCTTTACTTTTGCTTGTTTGGTGGAATTTCAGTCATCTCAAACTGTTATAACAGTACCCTTTTGAAAATTCCTCTCTTTCGAAGACTTTTAATTATGTGAAGACAAAGTGACACGTAATTTGGATCGAATTTTACACAGACGGGAGCTAAGACTTTGAATGCGATCGCATGGGAGCTTTTAAAAGAAAACGCCTTGTGCAATTTGTGATGCTACCAAATTGCCTTTTAGATCCAAATGGTCAGTATTAGCGAGACGTCCATATTTCTCTCTAAATTCAGCAGCTGAAGTTTACATTGCCAATTTGAAGGAGTTTCTTAAATTGCTTCCTTATACCTGTTGTCGGTATTTTACCATGTTCCTCCCATTCATAATCACTACGAATTAACTTAATGTTGAACTGAGGTCAAAAAATGCGTTATCAACCGTGGCGCCAACATCCACCACGCCATTGCGAATGATAAGACTCAATGAAATAGAACTGGAATGGACTGGACATAAAACTTTGATGCCGTTAAAACGTGTCCCTATTTGCTCAGAATTTAATCGTTACAAGGTTCATTTTCGTTTTTCCTTAAAAAACACTTTGCTTAAATGATCCAGAACTCAGTAAGAAAATGACATACCAACTGAATCGTACGCCGCATTGACTGATGTGATTGCTTCCGACAATGGTCGCTGGAATTATTCCAGTGTTTAATTCTAAATTATAACTTAAGGTGGTCAAATGAGGTCAAAAATAATATTTCATAACCATAGGTTATTAAGTTTTTATTTTCGTATTTCTTTATTGACCTTGTATTGTACATATATATTGTGGAGAGAATCAATTAAAAAAAAACCACATGGCAATCATGTTTGTGACGTTAATGGAATCATAAAACGTTGGTTAGATCAGTCAGCAGAAGATACGGTTATCCATCTCCTCCCGCGATTAAATGTGGGCGCAGACGCTGTTAAGAGGGTAGTTCGGTCAAATGCCTTATCCTTCTTATATTTCAGTGCACTTTTACTTGAAAATCTCGCCCCAGATTTCATTCAATCGTGAAATGGCTCATCTATTTTGGCGTACCTCTACAGCAAATGTTTGTGAGTGTTGTTCTTACGAGTTTTTTTTATTGCTTTAAAGGAAGAAAGGTTTGGGGGACGGGGTAATGTGGATAAGTAAGGACAACTGGAAAATATCATTTGGATTTGTGGGTGGTTGAAAATTAATAGTAAAAGTGAATAAGTAGACCATCGCCAGAAAGTCCGCCACCAAAACAAAGTGCCCCGGATTGCTAATTCAGACTGCCCCCCTTAAATGGCATTAGAAGACTTTTTGAAAACTGCTTCTAGTGAGTATAAATCCTTTTCAACACCATAAAACACACATTATCCTTTTGAATCATTTTAATCTTGTATTTTCCAGGCTTGTGTTAATTCTTGTGTTTTCTCCGGTCCTTTCTCCTGATTATTCCTCCTGCAACAAAAATACGTTTTAGACTTTTGCTGTTGTTTTTAGCAGCGGATATGTACTGAACACAAACAGAAATAATCAATGTATGGTTTGTCTAGAATTAACCAAAGAAACGTAGAAGAAAAAAAGAGAAAAATTCCCGGAAGTTTGTATTTCTTTTAAGCTCCCCCTTGGGCCAGATTTTCGAATGAGGACTCCCCCCCCCCTCCCCCCCCCTCCCCCCCAGGTGGAAACAGTGGGATTTGTTGGTCAGTAGTAAAACATACTGCATTTTAAATTTACATATTATGTCAAATATAATTATTTTATACTTACATTTTGAAGAAGGTACACCTTATAGTCCCCCTAAGAGGGGGACCGACTTGCTAAAGGAACAGCTTGGTGTTGGGGCCAATGGCCCACACCTCTTTAGCAGGGCCAAGGTATGGACCCATTGTCCCACGCTGTTTGTGGCTTGCCATAGTTGTTCCAAATTGGTTGTAAACGACTGTCTGTTCTGAAACGGAAAATGAATGTTACATTATTCATTGCATTTCTGACCACTCCCCAGTCCCGGGGAAACACTATGAGAAATTTGAAATCCAAACTAACAATTGCTGGCCAACGAACTGGATTCCCCTCCTGAAAAGGAATTGTATAATATTATTCCCTGAAATGGCCCATTGCATGTTCACTCCTGGGCTTCGGCAGGGGAGAGGGGAGTGGGTGGCCAAGGGCTGACAGCTCACAGAACAAAAATGGGGACAATGGAGCTCTCACTAATGAAAGCTGAAATTCCTGTAAAAAAACTAAAATAACAAAAAGAAAAAGCCTTGGGCTAGGTGATCTCAGTAGGTCAAAAAACAAACAAAGATCAAAACCCTTTTTGAAAGACAAAAGCATAACAAAGAAAATTCCTCAGACAAGTTTTTCTCATTTTTCTCACATTGTTTTGTGTTATTTATCACTTTTCTAGTCATCTCTTTTGGATGTGAAAGCATTTTGATGTAGATGCAGATGTAGACAAGCACCGGTATAAAGTGCCACTGAACAGCTTGAAAAGCTTTACCGTACATCTATCCATTCTTGCACCACTATTTAGATTTAGGGTTGTTTTGGCCTAAAAAATTGAACACAAAAATTAACTGTGTCTATATCAGATATAAAGCCACTCATTTAACATTGATTTCTTTTGTATTCCATTCATGAATTATTAATGAATTTTTGAAGTAAAGTACTTTTCAGAACAACTGCATCTGGAGGAAAGACCAGACATTCTCACACCTGAACAAACTTAGTTTGGGAGAAACTCCTCCTCAACTCCTATGGGAAATGGTTTTTCTCATTTGAGAATAGGTGTGTGCAGCATAAATGATTTGCTGACATTCAAAGAACAATTTGTTCATTTCACAAGTACTTACATTATAACTGCTCATACTAAATACCTGATTATAATTTCTTACATAGCCAGCTGCATTGATGGATATCCAGGATTAGACATCTACAGTAAATTGTATTCACCTGAATCACTAGCCACTGGGCTAATGACCTTTAGAAAACTACTAGCCCACAGTGCAACTAAGGAGCCCAAGCTCCTTCCCAGGATCGTGGTCACTGTAAGGGTGACCATGCTTACCAAGACCATTTGTAGATTAAAAGAGGGTTTCAGTTGATCCACAGTTTTCTGGTTAAGACCACATGGAATGGTAGTTTTTAAATACATCCTTTGTCATTCTCATTAAAACTATATGTGATTTGTCATCTTAAGTCTACTAGCCCAAGGAATACTAAATGTGTGATTTTTACTAACCTCCGGCTACAGGGCTAGTGGAGATGTCAAACCCTGGACATCGGTTTTGGGTTTTCAAAACCACAGTAAACCCATACGGATTGTTGTTGAAAATAGCAAAACCGGAAGCTGAAATTAATATTTGCTTTGCTTCGATTCCCTAAACTCATAAATTCTGTGCATAATTTGTTCAAAACGTGTTCCATCTCAATTAAGTCTTAGATCTGTAGATAATAGCAATCAAGCAGCCATGAAATACAACTTGCTACAAATTTTCTCATCTTTATCATTCCGCGGGTTGAGATTCTGGGATCATAATCATTTTTTGTCCCAAATCCCACAACAACGTAATCAGCAGAAAAGTATTGTGACATAATTAAAAAACTGGTGCTTTATCCTGGTGCAAATTACCCTGCTAACAGCAGACACTGGTGTGAATTGCAACTGCCAAGCAATAGTCTTGCATCACTTAAGCCAATTAGTCTTACAGAACCTAACACTGAAAATGTGACAAGGATACCTCACAAATTAATGTGATCTGGTAAGCTGACAGAAGCCACTCTAAGGGGACTTAGAGTGCCTAGGTGATGGTAACCTGTGATCAGGCAAAGTGTTTTTTGCGGCGGGAGGAAGGAAAAAACTACATCTGATACAATTTCTTGTCAATTTGTATGCCACCCTCTAAATTAACGGTTCTGTCAACACGAACGACAGATGCCATGAGACAAGCATGAGCTGTCAACAAGGCTGGCGGCAAGGAAAGGAACTTTTAATAATATATCAGGTGTAGTTTTTTTCCGTCCTCCTGCCACGAAAAAAAAAAAGTTCGCCTGATCGCAGGTTAAGGTGATGGATCAACTGTGATGCACCCGTCATCTGCTTTGAGGATGAAAATAAAGCCATTGCGGATTGACCAGATTTGAAATTATTTAGCCCATTAAAACGTTAAATAGCTTATGCAAACTGGCAATGCAGCAGCCCTTTCTACAATGGCAATTTTAAGCCCAATTTACACTACAGAAAAAATGGGTCCAGACCCAAAAAAAGTTGGTACGTTTACACAGCACTTTCGAAGAACGTCGGAAAAGCAAAAGAACATCAGAAAAGCAAAAGGGGTCCGGACTCATTTTTTTCGCTTTTGGGACCATAGGCCCCAAAACCAGAATCTGGATCCACTGCATGCAAACATGGAACAGAAGGTTTACACAGCAAAAATATCTGGTCCGTACCAACTTTTTTGGGGTCCGGACCCATTTTTTACAGTAGTGTAAATGGGGCTTTAGGGCTCCTTTACATGGAGGTATGAAGATCCTAGAAGGCAGATCATCCTAGCGCCATATGTTTTCTGTATTCAGTTTACATGCAAAGGGTCGTACTTGGCCCTAACGCTAGGATCTTTCTAGTCTTAGGATCATCCTAGCTGAGAGGTAGGAAGTTCCTAGCACCAGGAAGATCCTAGAACCATGTAAACTGCTTTCGCTACGAAGATCCTAGCAGGAGGGACAAAAACAACAAACCAAACAAACATGGCGGCGGCCGGGCGATCATCGGCTAAAGGAAGACAATTTCGTCGAAATGTCCGACCAAAATTTCTGCATGTAAACCAAACGAAAAGTTGGTTCGCCGTCTAGGATCGTCCTAGTTCTAGGATCTTCCTGCCTCCATGTAAACAGCCCCTTAGTATGACGGCTTTTTCTCACAAATGAGCGTAAACCATCAGTAGTGACTGAGCTGTGAGCTAAGTACTTACGGTGCGATATTCATCTATCGAAGTACACATGTAAGCTTAATTTACTTTAATTCCTGTAACATGACACAAATCTTACCAGATCTTCATCAACAGTGCTTTGTAATTACTCAGTAAGTTGCTGTTGGTCTTCTTCTTCTCTTCCTCTCCTTCTTTTTCACTCACCGCAGTTGCCAAAATACTTTTCACCAATGAGCATCGCAGTAAGTACGTTGTGTAAGAGTCACGCGGATTCGTGGTTAAAACACAGGTATTTTGAGCCCTGTTTATTCTTTTAACCATGGTTAAGTGTCACTTTTTGAGCAGTTTTATACCTCCGAGTTGAGACGCGACTTCGAGAGACTTCGAGTCGATTGTAAGCAGTGGATGGTTCGATTTCGTGAGCAAAACAAAATTCAACGGCTGCGTTTCACTCGCCTGATCGGTAAACTTGCCTGGCCTGTGCAATATAAATTCCATCCCCCCGAAAAGTTTCAGGAGCGGCCCACTACCTGTGAGTACACCAGAGAAAAACAAAAGCTCATACCAAACAACAACAATTGTGACCGAGTTGTCAACAATTCTTCCCGTGAAGTTTATGATACCTGCGATCGGTCTTCATCTTGATTTTTCTAGTTCCTTACAAGTGATTTTAGCTTGAGTAGAAGTTGAATTTGTCGATATCTGTGTTTTGTGGGCCCCTTTACACCACCATAACCTTCCTCGAAGTGTCGATATATGTCTGACAGCAAATTGGACGTTTGACCATCGGTATAAGAAGTCACGAAAGGAGTGCGATATATAAGCTGATCGCCGATTGGGCAGAAAAAAATTCCTTGCCAGAAAATTTCCGCCCAATCAGGAAACTGTATGGCTTCTGGAACCAGTCCAATAAAGAAATGTTCCCAGGGGCTCTCCTGTCCGTCTTGTAAACTTTCGCTCGTCCTGAATCTTCGTCCCAACCCGACTCTCTGCCCCTGGGTCTCCGAGGATGACAATATCACTGTGATCAAACATACCACTCGTGAGAATTTAGGAATGATCAGCAAAGATCAAACACCTTATTATAAGTGATATTCAAATTTCAAAAACAAAATAATTCTCTCACTAGTTAACTACCATAAGGATTGGTACCCAAGTGTGAGAATATACTACATATTGGGAATACAGCAGAATCCTGCTATAGGTCTCGAGCCTCTCACTGTTTGAAGTAAGAACTCATTTCCTTCAATGCTGTCTATGGTATTACACTTGACAACTATTCTGCAAAATTGCGAGGAACGTTTAACAAATATCCTGCAAAGTCACACAGAATATTGCCTGCCACTTAGTTGATGAGGCCACAGGCCAAGTAGGTTAAAATTAGGCGATATTCTGCAACATTGAGCAGGATAATTGTTTTATTCAACACAGTGACAAAGCACAATTTTCTGCATTAATTTAATGCAAAAAAGGCTGCAAAGCCACCATTTGTCTCTACGACACACTAAGTGACTGTATCACAGGGGGAGCTGGGTTGGCATAGTGGTGAGAGCACTCGCCTTCCACCAATGTGGCCCTGGTTCGATTCCTAGACTCGGTATCATAAGTGGGTTGAGTTTGTTGTTGGTTCTCTACTCTGCTCCGAGAGGTTTTTCTCCGGGTTCTCCAGTTTTCCCCTCTCCAAAAAAACCAACATTTCCAAATTCCAATTCAATCCAGAATGCTCGAACGTTTATTACATGAGCCCCTGGCTCGGGGGAATGGGCAACCACTCCTCACGTTATCGAGCTTAAATAATTGATTTGATTTGATTTGACCTTTTGAGTACACACAACAATATTTTTTGAGAGTGCTGTGATCATATTTGGGCATTGTCACAAGCTGTTGAATACTTAGCTGACAAGACCACAGGGGATATTCTGCAAGATTGAGCAGGATTTATCCTGCTATAATATTGGTTTATTATTCAACACAATATAACAAAGAACAGTTTACTATTAAGTTTATTACAGAAAAGATGGAAAGCCACCATTTTTCTCTGTGATAAGCAAAACTACTTGTATTGCAGGATATCTGTTGAGTGTGAATGAGGAATGTTGAGTCCACTATGATCATATTTGGAAAGAATTACAAGTATATTAAATAATAATACCAGTTATCTTGTACTACTACTTTCTTGAACAACTTTTTGCTGTCCTTGTAAAAGAGCTCTAGGGCCTGAGTTTTAGGCATTTTCTAATGCCAGTTTAAATAGTAGGCTTACATTTGTGGTCAAATAGTACTCAAGGCACATTTTATCCTATGACAGTCACATAAATGACCCAGTTTGCATTTCGTATAACAATGAAATACTAGACTAATTCTAAAATGGATTGCCAAGTAGATTTGCGATACTGAATTTAGCAAGGATGTTTCAAGCTTTTTAGAGGTCTGTACTAAAAGTAATGAAATAAAATTCAAAAAACCGTTGCAATTTTTTACATGGACATGCACGGAGGGAGTGTGTGCCTGGACACAATAGGACATTTGCATGATGGTGCCATTTGTCTATGAACAACCCATGTCTTTTCCAACATGTAATGCTACCAGTGAATTGAGCTGTTCAGCCCATGTCATAGTTTCATCTTTCACCCACCAGTAAAAATGTCATTAATAATTCATGAAGGGAATACAAAAGAATTTAATTTTTAATGACCCAAAATCAAAATTTTAGTGTAAGAATGGATACGTGTACATGCAGTAAAGCTTTTTAAGCCATTCAATAAATTCGCGATTCATGTTTTATCAAGTTTCCTAAAACACTCGGCTGCGCCTTGTGTTTTAAACTTGATAAAACACTCCTGCTCATTTATTAAACATTACATTAAAAACTTGATAAAACACTCCTGCTCATTTATTAAACATCACTTAAAAACCGGTTGAATATGCCCAGAATAGCTCCCCGGCCTCCCAGCAGCCAGGAGCAATGAGAGACACATCAGACTGCAGTTTTTGTAGGCCACAAAAATTCTTCCTCCTTCCTCCTTCACAAGCATTTGTTTTCATCTTTACATCATGCTCTTTTTTCTTTGCCTTCTGCAGAAAATAACCTTTAAAATTAAAAAAAAAAATAATGACAATTGTTGAAAATAAATTTCTATAACATGTGTTTGGTTTGAGATGACCAAGTGTAAGATACAATTGAAGGCCTCGGAGCATAACCATCCTATGTCGAATTTTGAGTCGTTTTTCGATTTTACTTGGATTTGTCTGAATTTCTGCATGTGAACTGCAATTCAATGGAAAAACATTGTATGGTATTTTTTTGACTGATTCATCCAGAATCCAGAAATGCATTTTTTCTTACGTACACCAAGAAACCAACCTTCCATGGGAGTGGTTTGCAAGTTGCATTACATCTTCTTTCCATCGAATTGCAGTTTACATGCAACAATTCGGGCAAATCCTGGCAAAATCGAAAAACAACCCAAAATTCGACATAGGATGGTTATGCTCCGAGGCCTTCAATTTGTATGAGGATTCAACTGTTAGAATGAAATTAAAAATAATGTCATTTTGCTATTTATAAAAGAGTCACTCAGTGAACTGAAATATGGTTCTAACTCTTGATTCTTAAAACCTACAATATAAATTAGAATACTAATTACTGGTCATATCCTGTCCTAATAAGTAGATGTATATCAACAAATGATACAAAATCATTTTCATGCCGTAATATACACTTGATCCACATCACAATATCACGAGATGTATAAATAATAATATGAGGCCCCATTTGCTGCAATTTTCAATAGATCTATACCCCCTAAACACCATTTTAAAATAAATGCCCAAATACTAATAATCCATCTCAGGGGGGAGGGGTACTGAAAAAAATTTAATACTGGGAGGCTCCACCCCAAGGTCCGACCCCTATATACCATTTTTGACAGAAAAAGGTACCCCTTTTCGTATACCTTCCATTGACAAATAGTACCCCTTTCGTATACCTAAAACAGGAAGCCTTCTTGTCATTTGCATGTAACGTTCAATAATTAAAACAGTACAGTCAGTGTATGTGTTCGAAATGTTTTAATGAAAGGCCCTTTTAAATACCTCAGTGACAGAATTCCCCACCCTTTCATAATTATACTTCAACTCGTTAAATCCCTACCCTTTCATATACCTGAAGCATGAAAAAGGTACCCCTTTCGGGCGGAGCCTCCCCGTATAGGCTATTATAGGGAGTGCCCCCCCCCTCCCCCCCCACCGGATCCATCTACCCCAGATATGGCATTATCTCTACACTGTCTTCTTTTCTTGTCACTGCTGGTAATTATTCACAAATATTATAATGCATTATCAATTAAAAACACTTTCTTTCATTTGCCAGAACAGCCTTGTTAGTCCGATTAATAGAATTCACACACTGATAAAAATTCTTCAAAGCAGCAATTTCTGAAGATGGTAATTGTGCCATTTTGAAGGAAAAGGAGCCAAGTGGAAAATCTGAGATTGCAAGATGGTGGTGAAGGTGGTGTCAACATTTCTGGAAGCCAAATTTGAAAGGGTTTCCGTAGCATTGATAAAGATACATGTAGTTCTGCTAAAAATAAATGAAACTTGTGAAGTTTGACTAGTAAATATTTCTGCAATGAGAAATGATGTGAGACTTCAGAAATTTCATTACAATTTACTGCAATGAGTAGTCTTAAAAAGATGATTTGTCAGACCTTCAAATAGTTTGTGGTGCAATTCTATTATTTTGCAACTGACCAGTCTAGCTCGCAAGTCTGAGCAAATGAAAAGTGCCCTTACAAGACATGCATTAATATTTAGCATTTATCACGTTGAGTTGCAGCAATAGCCACTTGACTGCTGCTGTTCATCTGGCACACCATAAGCACCATGAAGAGTGAAGCTGTGAGGACCACTGCGCTCAGACTCAAATGACAGATACTGTTCTTGACTCTCAAATAGTTTGCAAGCCATGGTTTCAAAAGCTTCTTGTACATTGATACAGTCCTTGGCACTTGTTTCTAACCAACACATGGAATTCAAATCTGCAAATTCCTGGAACAGTGATACAGAAATAAACTATTGATCAGACAAGTTTGAGAGCAAAATGGGAAAACAGGTTTCATAATTTAATCACTACTGACAATGATTTTAATTAATAGGCTGTTTCGGAGTTGCACAGGGAACTGGGGCGAGTTTCGAATTTTAACTAATCGATAAATTGACACCATCACGTGAAAGATAACATTGAGAATGGCCATTTGACCAGGTTTGATGATTTTAAATTCAAAAGAGACCACGTTATGGACTTTAAAACATAGTTTAAAATCCATACAAACATCTAATTTTGAGGCTGCGTCCCCAAAACCATATAAACTCTCAAAAATATTTTTCAGTTTTGTGACAGCAGTAACATTCCGTCATCACCTACTATTTGGAAGTAACTGAGGTGAAAATCACTTCATTTGCCCATTTTCACAACCATCAGACAAATTGTAAAAACTTTTAAGAGTTTATACGGTTTTGGGGGACGCAGCCTCAAAATTAGAGACGTTTGTATGGATTTTAAACTATGTTTTAAAGTCCATAACTTGGTCTCTTTTGAATGTAAATTATTATCAAACTTGGTCAAATGGCCATTCTCAACATTATCTTTCATGTGATGGTGTCAATTTATCAATTGGTTAAAATTTGAAACTCACCCCAGTTCCCTGTGCAACTCTGGAATAGCCTGGTCCACAGACCACATCTTTGCAGCTTAGTTTTTTTTTTTAATTTTCTATTTGCTTCTCACCCCACTTGGGCTCAGGAATTTAAAAAGAATTAGATTGAAAAAATTTCATCACTGGCCAGTGCAAGTGGGCTGAGCTGAGCCAGTAGCAGATGCTATGCAATCACCAATCACAAGCTATTAGTCTGGTGTTTCAAAAAATTACTGGTATATGAAGACATACAACATCATCCCAAACGAAAATGCATCTGTCAAGGGAAACAGTTAACACTGAAAGCAAAAACAGTGGGTCTGAACCTCTTATTTTGGTATCATTTACTCCCTTTTACCACCACTTCCCTGCAGCCTGTCTCTATTGCTTTTTCCAGTTTGCAGGTATCTACAGCCTACATGTAGCCATACGAGGGGGGTAGGGGGGATTGGGTGTGGCAACATGTAGGCTAGCAGGTATCATTCCACCTTCTCCCACTTACCTTGTTTTACCTTGTTTTGCTTCCTTTTCACCCATTTCTCGGCCCAAACACCCCTCCACAAAAAGTTTATAAGTGTAGTTGCTACACTATGGTGATCTGAGCGACAGGACTGAATGGCTGTTAAACACCACTGGCACTTACTTTTATATCAGCTTCACTGACTTCCCTTTTCTCTTCTAAGTCAGACTTGTTGCCAACTAATATGGCAATTGTATCTGAGCCACTGTTGGACAAAGCATTAAAATCAATAAATTTAATATTGTAGCTAATTTATACAAGAAAAATTTTTAAAGGTCTTTAAATGATCACAAAAGATAAAAATGAAATGACACATGAAATAAACAAATGATTTACCATATTACTGTTAACATTAAAATGATGCTCTATTTGATACAATTGTCACCAACATCAAAAGTCAATTTCAGTAGTGTGTGTTCAACAAAGACAGAGTTGAAATCAAGAATGATCCTTGCAGTTGATTTCATTTCCGCAGCTCATATATGATTCATTTCATATACATCATTCACAAAGACAGAGTTCTTTGGAAGACATTATACTCTGACCTTGGGGGTGGGGGTCAATCAGAAATAGGGAAAAAATTTTTACTTGGAGGACTGATCTGAAATAGTGTTCCAGACAACTTTGCAAGTCAATGGTTAGAAGCTGATAATTAAGGGTCAATAGGCATGCGTCGTTGTTATAGGTCAAAATGATTTTAACCTACTAGGGGTCAAAATGAAATTCCTTTGTCTTGTAACCCTAGGATTCATTAGCAAATGGGCTTGTAAAATTTTAGTTATCAATTTTAATAGTTACAAATTTTTACAATGTATGCTTGCATACTTACAGATTTTAAAATCCAATTCCTTATTATTTTTTTTTTAAGCTGGGGAAATTGTTTTTCCATTGGGATAACCTCATGACTTTCCCTTTCAGGAAGTGTCTTTGTTCATTTATACCACACAAGCCTGCTCTAGCTGACTGAGTTAATCTTAAAGTGCACCTAAACCTGAAAATTTTTTTCGCTACAAGAAACCTTTGCACCTGTTTGAAATGCATTGCACCTTTTTTTTTTTACCAAATCTTGACTAGTTTTTTTTTTTTTACTTTTCTAGCGTGTTTAAGTTGCAAAATCTGGCCTTTGTCTGCCCCACGACCGAGTTAGAAGGGGTTTGGGTCTATTCTCGATTTGACATCACAAACTGCTTTGCATGCATGTTTACAAAGACTTAATGCAATGTAAACTAATCAGTTTGTGACGTCAAATCGAGAATAGACCCAAGCCCCTTCTGACTTGGTCGAGGGAGACGATGGCCAGATTTTGCAACTTTAACACGCTTGAAAAGTAAAACAAAAAAAATAGTCAAGATTTGGTAAAAAAAGGCGCAATGCGTTTCAAACAGGTGCAAACATTTATTTTAGTGAAAAAAAATTTGGGGTTTAGGTGCAGTTTAAGAAATGTCCAATCGCAACTTCTTAATACCTTTTCTTGTAAAATTCATCTATCCAAAGATTTTTTTACACTTTCAAAGGACTGGAGTGAAGTCAGAGAAAACACGATAAGCGCCCCATGAGCTCCCCTGAAATATGTGCTTGTCAGACCACCGTGACGGAATCTTTCTTCTCCTGCTGTATCCCACAGCTGAAGCTGGTTAGAATAAGACACAAATGCTGATCAGTATGCTCTTGAACATGATAATTTTAGCTAAAACAACTCCCGAAAGCTTGCTCTGAGTTGAAAGCAAAAGTTAAAGGAAGGATTGACTTAAGGTTAACTTTTCTATAGACTAACTTTAAGGCCCCCTGGGGTGTGAAAACAATTCGAACTCTCGAAAACCAAATGCTTTACGTGGAGGTTCATTGAGACGATCACCACATACAGTCAGCGAAAAAACTAAACCGTCATTCATGTTGTAAAAAAAATGCTGTATCATCATGTTTTGAGATTTTTGCAACAATTTTAATGCGAACGTACGTCTGGTTTGCGGCACTTACCTTAACTTTCCTCCCATCTACTTCAAAGTCGTGGATGAAGAAGTCGACCCCTATCGTTGTAGGAAGTTTCTGGTCAAACACGTTGGAGTGAAATCTCTTGATGAGACTCGACTTTCCAACAGAACTATCTCCCAACACGACAACCTTGAAGCTGAAGTCAAAATCCGCCATGTTTGTTTACTTTTGCTAGGCCCAGTGTCCTCGCAGTCTACCAACATTTGCTCGGCCCAGTCTTTTTGAGTGGTGGAAAAAGAAAGATGGCGCACCAAGCGGAGCGATCCGGGGAAAGTTAATATATTTACTTTAGGTTCATTAAACTTAAAATGTCGCGATTTGCAATCAGAGCAACGCCTGAACGCTTATGTACGATTGGACGTTGGAATTGCTGTGGTTTACGGTTCAAAAGTACGCGTAGCAAGAAAAAGGTAAACTTTTAACATGAAATTAACTTAACTTATTAAAGTTAAACTTAAGCTTAATTAAGCTTATAACAAGCCTAAAATTATGAAGTACAGTTCTTAGATTAAGCTAGCTAACATTAGAAATATTGTACTTTCTTAAAAGTGTCTCTGACAGTTAGCTTGTAAAAATCAGTTTGGACGTTTAGGACAAGTACCTTAATAGTCCATTTTACAGTTGCATGCTCAGTGACCTGGCCTATGAATGGAAACGAGGCTGGCGGTGACCTTGTTTTGATACAGACCTCACTACTTTTCTCATGTAAATCATGTTATTATATGACTGGCTCTTTCAGCGGTCAAGATGAATCAATTCTCCTGCTGTGATTGGCTACCTGTGAGATCAAGATGGAGCCATTTTGACCGCTCGGGATACCCTGTTCATCCTGCGTTTTACTGTCTTTTAATAGCGTTCCTTGCGTCATACAATAAATCCTTTATTGACCAAGCTTGTTCGGTCAAGATGGTGGGATATTGGCCTCGTTCGTTTTTAGTGTGTTTATGGACCTTGACTTCGTCTCGGTCCAGAAACACACAAAAAAAGAACTTGGCCATCATCCTGCCATCTTGACCTCATGCTTGGCCAATAACCCATATTTATTCTCAAGCTAACTAGTCCACATTTGCATGAGAAAGACAGCGAGATTTGTATCAAAACAAGGTCACCTCCAGCCTCGCTTCCGCTCAGAGGCCAGGTCACTGAGCATGCAACTGTAAAATGGGCTATTTATTATTACTCTTGAACAAAAATATAATCACAGATTTACTGTGAACCATGAGTTAATTGGCTTCTGGCCCCGGTTGTTCAAAGAGCGGATAACTTTATCCACTGGATAAGCCTATCCACTGGATAAAACTACTATCCACCGGATAGTTATCCAGTGGATAAAAAGTCATTGCACAAAGCCTGTATAGTACAGGATAAGCTGCAATCCGGTCCGTTGCCATGGTGAATCTCAGTCATGTTTCAGATGAAACGTGCCATGACAACAAAATGGCAGAAGATGGGGAACCTGGAAAATGGAGAAATCAAAGCCAACTGCATCCCTGAAGTGCCCTAAATAATTTTGGAGACTGCCAAAAACAACTCTCAAGTTATAAAAAGAGCTATTTTGCCAAACGTCAACTTTATACCACATGGAACTACTACGTGGGGCTGCGTCGGGTTAAAACTTTTATCGATAAACAGTGGCATTAGAAGTTCTGTAAATTAGCCTACCTTATATCTTGAACTTTCACAGTGATAATTAAGTTCCTTGTCAATACATCCACCCTCATATAAAGCCATTTTCGTTTCAATATCTTTTACAATTTGAAATACGTTCGTTTTGAGTCCTGCAGTCGACGACTGCGGTCTACTGATGCAAAGGAGTGCAACAATGATTGAGCTTATTTGTATATTGTTTAACTTTTGCCTTCTCGAAATTCCTTTGAATAGATTTCAGAGTAGGCTTGCTAATACACTTGTAAGAATGAATCATTTGTTAGAAACTTTCAAGTCATGAAATTCTTGTGTGTCTGTGAAAAGCCGATCGATGGACATGTTGAAAATAACACTACAAAAAGTCAGTTTTTCTAGCACAGAAATTGAAATAATTTGAAAAATAACACACTTGACAACTTGCCCGAAGTTTTATAGTGTTATTTCTCTTATTACCATACCTATTTCAGTTGATAAATGATTAGAAAACGATAAAAACATCAAGTCATTTAGTTTTACACCACAAACAAAATATTCCAAAGCTGTTTCCTCTTCAGTCTGCATGTTGCTGCGAAGGAAAATTTTTTTATGTTGAGTTGGACTTCGAGCATTTAACATTTGCTGCCAAAAGCTAGAAAGCTAGGTAAGACTCCAGTTCTGGGAGAAAAGTATTGTTTAATTTCAGCTCTTTTGGCCGGGAAAAAATTCTTAAAAACTAAATATTTTAAATCTTTAGGCAGTGCTAGCTAACAACATGTTGGGCGACCAATGAATGATAACTGATGCTAGATTTGTCAAGCGATCGAAAAATAATACTTAATTTCATCAATTTAAAATATCTTTGAAGGAAAGTATGAGGTCATTGTCATTGCTGTTCTCCAAAAACGTTCTCCCTGAAACGATGGCACAATGCGTGTTTCTCCAGAAAATAAAATACCATCAGTATTAAAAGATCGATCAATCGCTTGTTACATATTTCTTTATTTTGCAGTTAATGCATCTGTAAGTTTTCCAGGTACTTTGTTTTAGTTTTTCAATTAAATGGTTGACTGTTCGAGTAGAGTTTGAGTAGCCATGTCTGTTTTTCAACAGTTTTATCCAGTGAATAAAAAGTTATACAACCTACCTAGATGTGAGTAACTTTATGCGCTGGATATTGGCTGGATAATGCTATCCAAGCTTTGAACAACCGAAATGACACAAGTGGATAAATTTTATCTGCCGGATAGCGATTTATCCACTGGATAAGAGTTATCCACTCTTTGAAGAACCTGGGCCTGGAGGTTAGTACTTGCGCGGCCAAAATAACAAACTATTAAAATTGCCATTGATTGATCTTTAGCACAGGCTGTGTTGCTCACTCCATAAAATGTATATGATGGTTTGATTGACCAGAACTGGTCGTTCTTGGCTGCAGAGCTCTTGAATCTCTTTGTGGCCTTGAGGTCAACTTCTGATATCTTGCCATAACAAAAGGGGTAATAAACCAAGCATTGACGCATGCAGTTAAGTTGTAAATGGTATTAAGGTAACTGAGTACCTTCACGATCTAAGGGTAGTAGAGGCTCCCGATTACAGCCCAGATACCATATTAAGATAAACTATATATCAAAGTATTAGTGATAGGTAATAGTTAACAATTTATTATTCACCGAAGTGGAGGTGAATAGTGGTGAATATTTACCAAGCTGCGAAGCGGCGAGGTAAATATCCACCACTTTCACCGACACTGAGGTGAATAATATTATTGTTTTAATATAATTATACCACAGAAGCTGAATAATTAGCAGACCAAAACATTGCTTTATGTGTGACAATATACAGACAAGTGGTCGGAAATTGTAAAATCTTGTGTGCCAGCTGCTCGGAGGTGAATAGTACTTGCTAATCACCTCCGAGTTAACCAATCAGACCGCATGAAAAGCACTATTCACTTGTGTGGTATATACTAAAACCAGCTATTCCAATATTTCACTAATGTTGTAAGAAAATGAATTACTGAGTTTTCCATGGAATCTAAACTTGAAGGTCTAAGTCATTCTTTGAACGCTATAACTAAATGACTTTTTTGTATTTTGGAAAGTTGATCTTTTTTCTAAAAATTCCAGAACCCGGAGGGGGTTTTCCTTTATTCGATTGCATTTACAGTCGAGTCAGGTCAAGCGTACCCCTCTAGATTACATTAAAATGAGTTGATTATTTGAACATTGAACCTGTTAGTCGTTTCGAATAATGCAATCATTTTTTTGAAATATTCGAATCGAAGTTGAGTTGCTGATTGGGCTATGTTCGTAGATGTGTTTGAAAAACACATTCGACCAATGAGACCTTTAAAATCCAACAACATTCAGTTCTTTCCGAGGAATCCTGAAATAATAAATTTGTATCAGGCGAAGCTATATTTAAGCTTAAACACAGCTGATAGCATACAGCGTTGAAAACAACCAAAAATATTGACGAGAATGCTTGCTAAAACTTTGCCTGAAATCCTTTTATCACGAATACATCTTCTACAAGCTCTATGGGATGTAGAAAGCAAAAAAAGTTCTTGATAATAACATTTAAAATACAGTGTTTCACCTATCACTTGCACTCACTGTTGGACGCCATGTTGACATAGCTCTCATGCTTGGATTTCCCATATAAGGAGCATCTTTTGTTCGCATAGTCCAATCAGCAATCGAAGTTTGATTCGAATATTTCAATAATGATAGCATTGTTCGAAACGACTAATGGGTTCAATGTTCAAATAATCAACTCATTAATGTAATCTAGGGGATACGCTTGACCTGACTTGACTGTAAAAGTTACACAACATTTAAAATTCACTTGAAAAGATATGGAGCGAAAAAGCATTTTGAATCATCTAATTGCCCAACACATTTTGGTTAAAGACAAGTTAACCTAGTGACTGTTCAAATTTCATTTAAATTGAACAAATCACCCTTGAGTTGTAACTCTTAAAAGTATCCCCTTTGAGACAAAAATATGGTTTGCAAAAACTGCACTTCCAAAAAAATTCATTGCACAAACAAACACCATCCCCAAACACCTCTTTCAACAATCTAAGTTAACTTTTCTTCCAGTCACCTCCTGTGGAAAGTTTCCACACATTTTTATTTCCACCCAAACCCTCTTGCTCCAAACAGTTCATGTCAGTTCATGTGTTGCATATTCGCCAGCTTTGACTAAGGCTACCTGACCAATCATCATAGCAAAAACTAAAAGCACACAACCTTCATCAAGCAAAACAATTTTTCGCATTCAACATTTACTGTAAATATCGCTTCAGTTGGCTGCATTGGCATCAGTATACTGACAACTTTTACATCTGGTGGAAGTAGGTTATATCCTAATTTCTTGGTAAATACTCACTCTTTTTGAATTATTTTTTGTTTGTTTGAAAGATCACTTTAAAAAGTCTATTTTTATGGAACAAAAATACAGTACCGCTCAAAAGTAAGTTACCAGTCGCGTCGCGTTTCCTGCGCTACGCGATTCGCGTCGCGCGAGAGTCACTAAAGCGGAAATTTTTGGCATAAATTTTGGGTGATTTTGCAACGTGATGTCAATTAAATTCACTTAACACTTTCCAAATGCAGCTATTGTTCTGTCGAATTTGAGTCGTTCATACGTGTCGTTCACTTCTGTGCAAATAAATATAGCATCATTGAGGTCATTACAAATCGAAAACTTGTAAACAAACCGACGAATGATCAATTGCGAATGATAAGCATAATTCGTAACTCCCGTTAGCGTTGAATTTAGTTGAATTTTTATCGGTTCTGTCGTCGATACGTTTAAATGGTCGTGTTTTCTAAATTCGTTGAGGACATAATCAAGAGCTAGTTCGGCACAAGCAAATGACTAATGACCGGCCGGGTTAATGCATATGCATTTTACTTTCGGATCGCAAATTTGCATAAAACCGCAAAACTAATGTCTGTGTAATTTGAAACCTTCCACTCCATATGACCGAAAAATTCATGAGAAGCGAAGGAATAGAACCCGAAACAGAACGGAGTTTATTTTATTTCCTTCTTTGTGCACGAACAATTTTATCATGTACAAATCTGAAGTTCATTCTGCCAAAGGTGAAGACGCATAAGTTTGGGTAGTTGTATGTGAAATGTTTTGTTTATTCGACACGCCGCCGCTCAATCGTATATTTTCTACTTCGAAGGACCGGAACACATTTTCCTGGCCATATCTTTATAAACTTGTGCAGATTTTAATCCAGTAGAGTTTGTCCGTGGAAAAAAGATTTGCCGAAGAGTAAGTAGTTCGGACGCCTCGCACGTGCTCCGCTTAATCACGCTGGTCTTCTTATCTACGGCTCGATCTGTTTTTAATTTGCCGCTTGAAACTCCGTGCCAACTCGCCAACATTTTCAATTTTTTAATGGCTAGTTGTCAAGAATCAGATGAATAGAAAGCTAACAAAAAGTATCAAGCATAAGTCATGGCTCATGGACGAGCCGAAAATTTGGCGGTTTGATGTACCAGTGTAGGAAGAAGCTCCTGTCCAATGAAGCGAATTGAATGCGGCGCGACGACGGTAGAATTCCTCGCAATGTCTCCACTTCAAAAGACTGAAAAGCATGTTCATGTACATCATATTGTGTATGCAGGTTTTTTAAAGTTATTAATACGTCGACCTCAGTCTATCAAAGTTTCGAGGAGAAAACAGTTTGACACGGAATTTGGAAGCAAAGCACACGCTGCCCTTTTCCTGCGATGATTGATCGATTACGCATATTCATTTCTTCTTAGCGGGCTTTTGCGAACACTGGAAATTGACTATTGAAATCGACTATTGTTGCTTTACAGTGGGCATATTAAATGGTGAGAGAGCTTCAAGTCAACATACTTACAGTTTCCAGAACATCGCGCGCGACGCGATTCGCGTAGCGCGCGACGAGAATCGCGTAGCGCGCGACGCGATTCGCGTAGCGCGCGAGGGTGGTAACTTACTTTTGAGCGGTACTGTAAACACTGAGATTTATACCTGAACGTATACGGCACTGGTAACATTTGAAGGTTGTGGCTTGAATTTGGCTCAGTGATGCAAGTTTGAGTCACAACTTTGTCTTGTGAAATGTGAAGTGTCCTTTTCTATGCACTAAACTCCTCTGAGTTCCTTTAACTAGTTCTTGGTTACTCAACAAAAGCACACACACAAAAAATTTTAAAAAGAGCTGAAATCCTTCTATGTCCTTGTATACAAATTACCTTTTATGCTTGCAAAATGTGGCCTTTCTATTTTGATACTAATTTCAAGCATATTGCACTTTCTAGAGTATTTCAAGTCAAGACAGTCAAGATTTACACATAACAGAAAGCAGCATTTACTGTCCTTTGATAAATCACAACAAGAGTACAGACCAAGAAGCTATGTTGTCTTTCCTACTCACTCCATTATCACTTAAATATGCAAGCAAAAAACTTAAAGGTGGCGAAAGGATTTATCTTGAGACATTTCCCAGTGTAACATCTATATTGAGTCAAACCAAGCCTGCAAGTGAAATTTTTGCTTTGAAGAACTGGAGAAAAGCTCAGATTTCTGAGCTAGGCAAGGAACAGTTCAAGAAAAAGAAAAAGACCATTTCTGCTCGGGGAACTCTATTCCATCAAGTAAGTAAATAAACTTTAGGAATTTGCTTTTTTATTAAATGATAAAATTCTTTCAATTTGCTTTAGCATTAGTGACATAGTTTTTCTGCCATTGTCTATAAAAAGCCACAGAAGCCTCCCACAAAGACTAGCAGGAATTATTTATTTTAATTTGTAGATCAGAAGCATTGAGTCCATCATTTCTTTGAGGTTATTATGTAAGTCTCATCTTTTGGGGAAAGCCTTTTCACTTTGACAATCGATTCTTCTTTAGTTTTATTTGTTGTACATATTAACCAATTAGAGTAATTACTTAAGACCGCGCAGGACACTAAATGCTTCATTGTCGTCATCATCATCATCATCATCATCATTATCATCATCATCATTATTATTAGTGGGTTACTGTAGCAGGTATATGTACAGTATAATAGAACCATGTTTTTTATTTGCAGGGCGTTCAGGTATTCTACAAGAATAATGAAACACCATCCGCCGAGGACCAAGAACCCAACAAGGGGTACTGGCAGAGTATCAGCCATGTGCTTCAGGATATCAAGAATGTCGTTGCCATTGAGAGTAGTGTTATACATCCATTATTAGGCTACGGAGGAACCCTGGACCTCATTGCGGAATATAAGGGTGCTCTCAGTGTGATTGACTGGAAAACTTCTGCAAAGCATAAAACAAAACTCAAGCACTGCTATTCTTACCCCCAACAGGTTGTGGCTTATGCTGGTGCAGTGAATTTTGACAACAACTATCCTTTCCAGGTATGATACTCTCTTGCTAGGCATCTACAGTAGTATATATATTCCATTATTGCTCACATTGGTACCAGCTGAAGAAACTGTGCAGGAAAGCCTAATTTATTACGGAGGGTAACCGTGCAACAGACTTGCATGTACATCCCAGTAATGTTAGGGGGTGACTATTTAACACTCACAAATCTTTTAGCTCATTCAATGTATTAAAAATGGTGACTCCTAATTGTTGCTGCATATCCATTCCATTTAAGAAATTACTCAATATAACATGGTTTCTTAAGGACAGTACTCCTTGAAACAACGTAAATTTTGGATGGTGTATTAATGTGGGATAAGCAGGTTTTGGAAAGGGCTACTGGATCCAATGAGAAAATTGAGGATAAACTGCATTTTTCAGGGGTAATTAACCCTTTGACTCCTACACCGGCCAAAACCGGCCGTGCAGAACCACGTCCCTTGTACCACTTGTGATGTCATCAGTTTTAATGCTCGCAGACAACTTTACCATGTAACAAGTGTAGGGAGAAGAGATCTTTCAAACTATACCCAAATGAGCACGATTCCGTCAAACAGGCCAGAGAAAACACAAAAAAACCAAGTGACATTGACCCGAAAATTTGAGTGAAAATCTTGTTCCACTAACCACCTGCACTTCCTTCCATCTAATCCTACGATCCTAAAAGTTTTCCCCAAATCTTTTCCCACCAAAAGTAAGCCCAGAAAATGCCCAGCAAGAGAGAAAGAAAGTGAGGCAAGAAAAGCAAAAGAAAAGGGGAGGAGAGGAAGTGAAAGGTAGAATTTTCACTTTCTGCGTATGCCCAAACTTTGAAAGCTCAAATTAAGTATCAGGAACAGAAGGATGCCAGGAGCTCTACCAGGAAACAGAGTTTTAGGCAGTTTTGGTTCTTTTTGGCTAGATTCTGACCAGAAAACGGCTCGACAAGCTTTAAAAGGTGTTTTTTGGCAAAATGTTCAGGAGCCAAAGGGTTAAGCTTCATTTTGGAACAGTAATGGCATACTGTATAACATATTTTAAAGTTCTTTAGAATAGTTGTTGTCTTATCTCTGAAAAATGTGTAGTTATCCCCAAATTTCTTTTTGAATTCCAGCAGCCCTTGTCAAGATCTACTTTTTGTGACTAAAAGCTTTGAATGTTCTTCCCTAATATTGCAATGCGGTATACAGAATTTGCTTTTCATGATTTTGCTTGCATAGTAATCACTGAATAAAAATGGGCCACAAATTTCACATCCCCCTTCCCACTCATGACTTTCTACTTACGCCCCATCTTCCTCCAGTGCCTGCTGTGCAACCTTGTGGTTTGTTCTTTAAGCATTTTCATAAACAGAATAAAACCACAGTTTGCATGTCATCCTACCCTGATAAAGGTCACAATACTTTTGTCAATTTTCTGCCTGGGATGACTAGCAGATCCCTTTCTATTTCTGGAAATAGAAAGGGATCTCTAGATAGATTAGTTAACTAGTGCTATTTATGGATCAGTCTAGTTTGCACCTGTTTTTTTGCTTTTATATTTTGAATAAAGTGAAAACTGTTTCTCTGCACACTGTCTTGGAAATGGGAGGATTTGCTGATCTGTCTAGATTAGCTAGGGCTATTTGCGGATCAGTCTAGTTTGCACCTGTTTTTCGCTTATATATTTTGAATAAAGTGAAAACTGTTTCTCTGCACACTGTCTTAGAAATGGAAGGATTTGCTGAAATCTACAACCAGTTGCAAAATTGTTGAAACGATCCCGAGAAAAAAGTGGTTTTCTTCTTAAAATCGCAGCTGGTAAATAACCTGTGAGACATGACACAAACCCCCTCCCTCTCCCCCCTTCAAACCTTAATAAGAGCGGGAGGGGGACAGGAAGTGCAAGATCATGGAGACATCTTTAAAGACCCAAATAAAGTACAGTGTCTCAAGTATCTTTCCAACTGGTTGTAGTACAATGATATATGGTAATGCCTCAAAGGTGTCTTTTGATAAGTTTGAGTCCATGGACGTGCTGTTTTCGAAAGCTGATTAACCCTAATCCAAGAATAATAATTAACCAAGGAGTTTATTTCCCTATCCATGAATGTTGTTCAACGCTGATATTCTGCAAAATTGTAGATTAGGGGACGTCAATCTTGAAAAGCAAAAAGCAGCAAAAGAAACTTTCATCCAAAAGTTTAAAACTGCAACAAAAGTTTACGCTCATCCTGCATTAAGTTAATCGGCTTTTGAACAACCGGGTCCAGGTGTTTAAAGACTGTAGGGCTCAGCATGGCATGTGGTTTGAGTTCTCTGCCCCCCCTCCCCTCCCACCCCGATCCACCACTTATATATCTAACCAGGGTTTTTTTTTAATGTTTCTTGCTCACAGGTGTGTGATGGCGTTTTAGTAATTGCATATGAGAATGGTGACCCAGCCGATGTTCACCATCTGTCACAGGAAATGTGTGAAACTTACTGGCGCGAGTGGCTGATGCGACTTCAGCAATACAGAGAAAAGTTCCCTGAACACATTGTTTATGTGGGTAATCTGGAGGAAAATGTAAGGAAGCAAGGAAACAATGTGGCAAATGTAAAGGAAAATGGAATGGAACAGGAAGTATCACTTGCTCGCAACATGGAATCCATGGCGGCATCTGAGGGAGCAAAATCCCTCTCAAGTCTTGGGGTTCCTGTGGCACAGCTTGGTACGATTATCAAAGACGAAGATTTGATTGAAGAGAAGGAGCTGTCTTCAAAGGATCACCAACAACAACTTCCCTCACAGGAACAAAGTGAAGGTTTAAATTTGTGGACAACAGGCACTTGGAAAACAGTGTGGAAGAATATTCTGGAGCGTTTATGTTTCAGAGGAAAAAAATGAAGAACCTATTTTTTTGTGGATCCTGTGGTGCGTTTTGTCGTGCAGGTCTTTTCTTATCATAGAAAGTTTAAAATTTTTTGAAATGTTATCATGCACATATCTGTTGCATATCAATTGCTCACTAACCTTTCTTTTCACTACTTGCTTATTTAATAAAGTTTAATAAAGTCACTGTTTTTGTTCATCCCAGATCTTGTTTTCAACTCAATTCTAAGGACAAAGTCGGCGACGGTAACGAGGCAAAAACGATCGCTCTGCGCGTGCGTTTTACATTTTGTTACATTTCTTTGCCGTCCTCTGCAAAACAACAACGTGAAATGAACGTGAGCGAATGACGGAATTCGCTCGAATTCGGATTTTTTTCGTTATTTCAATGCCAGTCAAAGTAATTTAGTTCCTGGATAGTCCGCTCACACTTTAAAATAGTATGCGTGAACTACCAAGCCTTAGCATCTTTAAAACTAATATCCGTAGAGTTGACCTGGGCAGCCTAGTGGAAGACAGTGGCAACTGCTGCAATCTTTGCAGCACGTGATTATTTACAATATTATTATCTGTATTGTACAAGCATTTTTTATGTTATCTAAATATTTTTAATATCTCTAAATATTTTTTAAATTTTAATGCATAGTTTATCTAGCTATATCGTTACCTATTGATACTGTACATAGTTTTTTTTTCCAATTAATTTTGTAATAGTAGGTGTCCCCAATTAGCTCTACGAGCTAAATACATAGACATGGTAATAAAGATTTTATTATTTATTATTATTATTATTATTATTATTATTATTATTATTATTATTATTTATTATGTAATGTGTGAATGATATATGAAGTGAATCATATATGAATCATATTTGAATTTATGTAATGTTTAATAATTGAGCTGGAGTTTTTTGTCAAGTTTAAAACACGGGGCACAGCCGAGTGTTTAAGGACTTGATAAAACACGAATTGCAAATTTATATTACTGTACATCTATCTATTCTTACACTAAAATTTAGTTTTGGGGTTATTTTGGCCTAGAACATCGGATGTAAAATTTAGCCGTGTCTTTATCATTAAAAATTAATTTCTTTTGTACTTCCGTCATGAATTATTAATGAGTTTTATAAAAGTTGAACAAGTTACAGCAACGAGAAGTTATGTTTTGAAATGACGTTTTCAAACAAACAAACGTTTTCAAACAAATTGATCCTTTGGCGATCGAGTGGAATTAAGCTTGTGTATGCAAGAGTGTCTTGTATGGCGATTTTTTTTTTTTCATCGCACTTTGGCATACGAACATTTTGTAAAAATGACATCACTATTACAAACAAAACGTCGCTTGTTTTAGGCGAGGGTTTACAAGTTTTCGGAGGTTTGATATTAACGTAACATCCGTTTTGAACCGTTTTTATTTGTAAGGAGACTGTAGGTTAGGACTCAAGGTTTTGCGGTTAGGTCTTCGAGTATCGTTTCTGTTGATAACCAAACGATACGCCGCAAATAACACATCAAAAACGAACATTCCCAACATCGCAGGTTAATTTGAAAAGCGGAGATCATTTTAAAAAAGTAGATATTTATAGGTGTAAATGGACAAAACGGATTGGTTTTCTATCTTTATTTTTTTGTGGTTTGACCTTCCTTAACATAGGCTTCTCCGTTGTTTAAGTGTGCTCAGAGGAAATGAATAAGAACACGAATTTGTAAAGGCAAACCTCTTGTCTTTTGAAAAAGAGTAACTTCAAGATATCTGGTGAATGGAGTCTCGCACGAATCAATTCTTGCGTGTGTTGCACATTTCAAGTGGCGAGTTCCTGCCATCAATATTCAATGTTAGCACATTCCTTGTAATTTTATAACTTGACATCAACATTCTTGACGTTGTCACTGTTTGTATAACCCCAGATTAAGCGGCCCCAGCCCAGTGCGAAAGAGATGAGCAAGAGATTCTGCCTGTAGGCCGCAAAACTATGAAGCAACTCGCGTGTAGCCTGATAGCCTGTGTAGCTGGCGGTATTGTAGGCGCGGGGAACAAAGTTTTGGCGGCGGTGACGCAAGAAACGAGCAGCGAGGCCGCGAGGAGAGTGGGGAAGAGGCGTATTTCTCGCAGTTTACGCCGCTTGCTTTCAGCAGCTCCGCCGCCAAAACTGTACTCCACGCGCCTACAATACCGCCAGCTATGCAGGCACGTGGAAACTGGAGAATTTGCCCATTCATGGGCGTGGCTATTCGTGATATGGCTTTGAAACTGACAATGACTGCGAACATAAGCCGACATAATCCGTTGGCAAAGAAAACCGAGAGATGTTTGTTTAACCTTGCGCTTGTGTTTGTGCTCACGATTATGCTTGCGCCAGGCCCGTTTTTAGGTAGACTCGATTGACCAGGCATAAGCCGTTCACTAATAGCCTGCGTAGCTGGCGGTATATTGTTGGCGCGGAGAGCAAAGCTTTGGCGGCGGTACTTTCAGAAGCTCCGCCGCCTAAACTTTACTCCACCCGCCTACAATACCGCCATTTACACAGGCTATTCCCTAATGGTGCAAGAATAGTGTACATAAACAACTGGGTGTGTTGAGGAGGGGGCGGGGGGAAGGGGGCAGTTGGTGATATTATTGACCCGGATCGGAGGTGCAAAGGTTTTCGGGCTTTGAAGTTGGCGATTTAGGTGGACTAGGGGTGGACGTTTTACGAGGGTATACCTCACAAATTAATGTGATTTGGTAAGCTGAAGCCACTCTAAAGGCACTAAGGCCACATGGTAGCGGGCATTACCCCTTAAATCTACCAAATCTAAGATTGAGCCCAAGCATTAGCAGCCATGGACAGCTGTTTCGGCCTTGTTAGGCCTCATCAGCATGGCATAGCTAATGCTCAGGCTCAAGTACCCACATATCCATAAAACAAGCAGTGAAAACGTAAAGCTTGTGGGATGTGGCTGGAGTGACAAGGATATACCTCACAAATTAATTAATTAATTAAATTAATATGTGGGTACTTGAGCCTGAGCATTAGCTATGCCATGCTGATGAGGCCTAACAAGGCCGAAACAGCTGTCCATGGCTGCTAATGCTTGGGCTCAATCTTTGCTTTGGTAGATTTAAGGGGTAATGCCCGCTACCATGTGGCCTTAGTGCCTTTAGAGTGGCTTCAGCTTACCAAATCACATTAATTTGTGAGGTATATCCTTGTCACTCCAGCCACATCCCACAAGCTTTACGTTTTTACTGCTTGTTTTATGGATATGTGGGTACTTGAGTCTGAGCATTAGCTATGCCATGCTGATGAGGCCTAACAAGGCCGAAACAGCTGTCCATGGCTGCTAATGCTTGGGCTCAATCTTTGCTTTGGTAGATTTAAGGGGTAATGCCCGCTACCATGTGGCCTTAGTGCCTTTAGAGTGGCTTCAGCTTACCAAATCACATTAATTTGTGAGGTATATCCTTGTCACTCCAGCCACATCCCACAAGCTTTACGTTTTTAGTGGACGTTTTACGGTTCAGCATAAAGAAAGGTGGGTGCATAAAATGTCTTGGTACTATCTTGAGTTTGTTTTACTTTAATTATTATATAATATATAAGTTTTTGTTTGTTTACTGTCAAACCCGGCCCGTAAGCTTTCACCCTCGCCTCGGGACCGAGTATCACCTGACCGCTTACGGGGCTTTATGTCTGCAAGTGGAGCCAGTCGATTGTGCAATAATTTTCATTGGACTTGTTTTAGGAGCTGTATATGCTGGGCACTGCGGGTTTGGAGTCCAGTTTTAGCCTAATTGGAGTACATTTTGGACTGATTCATATCTTACCTGTCATTAACATCCCTAGTTCTGGGCACCCACTTTGGAAGCAGTCCATACAAATTATATTCAGAAAAAGGATACTGCGCAAATTAATGTGGTCAAGTAAGCAGAAGCCACTCTAGGGGCACTAAGGCCACAAGGTAGCGGGCATTACCCCTTAAATCTACCAAAACAAAGATTGAGCTCAAGCATTAGCAGCCATGGACAGCTGTTTCGGCCTTGTTAGGCCTCATCAGCATGGCATAGCTAATGCTCAGGCTCAAGTACCCACATATCAGTAAAACAAGTAGAGTGGCTTCAGCTTACTTGATCACATTAATTTGTGAAGTATCCTTGTCACTCCAGCCACATCCCACAAGCTTTACGTTTTATATTCTGAAAAATGCACGCGCAAGCGCTGACAATTGGATCAAGACATCATGATCCGTATCATCATGATCCGTATCATCGCGATCCTTGCGCTTCAAAGAGCATGCACGAACTCCTTTGCTTGAGCTAGGTTTCTTGCCTCTTTTGCACCCGTCTGGCATATAAGTCCAGGCCTTGATTCTTGTTTCCAAGAGGTGAATCCTTGTTTCTGTATTCCACTCATTCTGAACTTAGTTCGGGATCTTTATTGTCAACTTTTCTGATTCAGCGATCGAGTGAAAAAGGCTTTGTATGTCGGGAAAATCCCAGACGGTCGGGAATTTCACTGTTTCCTGACCATGATTATGCCGATTAATGAAAACTGGAGATCTTAAAAAACCCAATCGTCTGGGATGGTCGTGGACAAATCGGGAAAATCGGGAAGGTTTCTATTTTGCAGATGCGTCCCAGATTTCTGCGGTGGTCGTTATCTCGGCATAAATCTGGGACGGTCGGAAAACAGTGAAATCCCCGACCCTCTGTGATTTTCCCGACATATGAAAACCAGGCTAAGTAGCTGTTCCAAATGCCGGGTCCGAGGAGTCCCGGATTAAGTCCCGGAATATGTAATTGTGACGTAATAATGAAAATCACCCTCTTGCCCTCCCCAGATTGGGCTTTTTTGCCCAACAGAAACGAGGCGCGAGTTTGCCCTTGAACTAACTTTGCTCTGATTGGTGGATTGTCTACGATTCAAAACACATAGTTGCTATCGCCGCCATCTTTCAGTCATTTGGAGTTTTTGAAGAGGTTCTAGCGAGAAAATCCGAGTCATCCTGGGTGCATCGTGCCTGTAGAAGAAATCTTGGAAGTTATTTCAACTACAAAGTTATCTATCTATCGAAGACTGATTTGATTTTTGAGTTTTTTGTCCAAGCATCGAAGATAAACGCCATGGCTTGCGCTACCCTCAAGAGGTCTTACGAGTTTGATCCTCTAACACCTCAACACCAGCCTTCGCCGAAAAGAAGAAGATGTGTTCCACTAAAACCTTCAACGCCACCTCCAGCAGTGACAACAGAGTCCCATTTTCGTGGTGTCGCTCCAAGATTATCTCAAGGTATTGCGAATTTTTTATGCTATCACTTGGTTTTATAACCCCAATATATTCTTTCAATTCAGGTTGCTTTTAACGCCATCTTTTTCACGATAAGCTTAATTTTAAAAGGCCGACAGTTTCCCCAGTGAAGAATTTCTTACTAGAGCAGATGATACAAATCGAGATGTTTCGAAGTTGAACGAAAACTCGCTTGAAAGTTGTATTGCGTCGACGATCGCCTATTGTTTCATTCACGCTCTGTCCTGTGCCATTATATCAAGTTATAAAGGAGTCTGTTATACCTTTCCTCGTCCTCTCAAGATGAGTAAGCATCTCAAGATGAACAAGACGTTTTTTAGTTCTTCATATCAGTGTTTTCAATACTGACTGATGAATTTAACCTTCGACGTAGGTGTACTTGTGAGACCGAACAGTGAACTAGCTGCAAACGTTTCCCCAGGGCTTTCTAAAATTTTGTATTGAATCAATTTCCCGGTCGTTTCTACCCATTTTGAACACATGGTTAGGTAGAAATAGGTCTTTTAATAACAGATGAAGTTTGTTTCCCATTTTCCCATCACCACTAAAGCATCGTTTGGAATTTCACGAATTTCTTGAAATCACTGAGGCAAAGCTGGTACGAGAGACAAGAATTTTTTTAATACGAATGGGCAATGCTGCGCCCCTTTTCCATCTTTTTGGAAAGGTCTCTGAATCAATATTTAAAGACAAAAGAAAACGTGGTTTGGTGATGCAAAAAGGCAGTTGCTTTCAGAAATAGGCTTTGCTTGTATACATATTGAAATGCAAATTAGGAATGGACTCTGCAGCTTTTAACAATTCAATAACCGTGCTGTGACTGTCAAGCTTTGGCTGTTAATGAAATGACTTATACTTTCAATTGTGAACAAAATATCAAGGTTCAGAAAATAACTGAAGATCTGTGAATCCTGATGAGTCATGCATGATCATGTGGTCCTGCATTTGCAATATTACTGTTACTGGGCTCATAGTGAAATAATCATGAGTTTGGCTTTGAATCAATGAATGGCCATGTATCCCAAATTAAAAACTGAAATAAAAATTTTCTTGATTCACAGTATTGTATAGAGTATATTCTTTCACAATCAAAAAGCTCTACTTTACTACAAAGTTTGTGAACTGAAGTATTCAAGATTTGCCTATTTTTAACACAAGTAAATATTTTGTTTAAATCTCAGCCATGGTTTTCTTTTTATTAACATGTTGAAGTCAGTGTAATATTGAATGCAGTGATGTGATCGTAATGTTTATTCTTTATTCTTATTTAGTCTAACTGCCATAACAACCTAAGAATTTAAGAAGTTCCATGGGTTATTTTTGGCCTGTGGTGTTATCTCTGAATGTCTAATCATATGATCAGCAGTTTTGCATCCCCAAGCTTGCAAAGGTTGTTATCTATGGAGTTTGGCCGCATAAAGAAAGTTATAATTTGTCATGTGTCACTGACATGTTGGTTTGTTATAGCTTTCCTTTTTTCACCAAAAGCTTCTACAAATTTGAAACAAAATGTTTGTTGAGTGATCATGCTTTAAGACTTTAATATTACAAATGGTCTTAATTGTCAAATCAAAGACCATTAAGGGAACATCTGTTTTTGATGTTTAATAATTGTGCAATAATTTATTATCATTGTATCAAGTGAAGTTCTTCTTGTGGTTTTACCATGTTCAGATTCAGTAGTTTTCAGATGTCATCAACATCTGCCTATGAAATGCGGTTTTTCTTTTTCAGATCAAGTTTCTGCCAACATACATCAGGAATGGAAAAGACTCCAGAGACGGAGACATCTTAGAGTACCTTGCCCAAGCTCTCCTGAAATGGCCACATTCTCATCATACTCACCTGGATCATCACCGCCACGTAAAGAGCAACCCCTATTCACCCTAAAGCAAGTTACCCTCATCTGTGACAGAATGCTTAAAGATAGGGAAACACAAATAACAGAGGAATATGATAAAGTCTTGAGGGAAAAACTTGCAGGTTAGTTAGTGACTTTGTCAAAGTATGCCTCAAAGTGGCTTTGATTTTTTAAGTGTATCAAATGTAAGCTATGTGTGCATTGCTCTTCAGTAGACTAATATCATGCTTGTTGTGAACAATATATTTGCCTGTCCAGCCTGATCCACAAAACGAGCAAACACAAAGGATCTTAATCCAATGGGAGCTAGAACTCATCCTGATGATGAGTGTGGACAGGCAAAATCTATTGTTCATCAGAAATGTGATATCGGTCCATGTCCAGATGCAAACTAGAAGCATTGTTTTGGAAACTCTGTTCCTTTTAATGTGGCTTAAGTCAAAAGTGTATACCTATTTGGCTTCTGTGAATGTTTCTTTGTGGTCCTTCACCATCACATGGGCATAAAATGTGACATGGCTGTTTCAGTTTTTAATCCAATCTTGTCAAAAACTACTGTTTGATTCCATTTGTGTTCAGTTGAGTTACATCCTTACACCTCTACAACTTGTAACCAGGTCTTGTTGTCTCTCACACCTTATATGCCTACAAGCCTTTGTTTTTTCAAACAATGTTAGTAGTGTACTTTAACTTAAGTCCATGCATTCAGCTGTCTCTTAAAGGGGCAGTGTCATTTTAAAAAGCTTAAAACTGCCAATGCATCAGTGGAAACCTTAAAATAATGGTCTTGTTTTGCTGCTTAAGACTGTAGTACTGCATTGACACAATTAACTCCTGTATTTCATCAAAGATGACGATGGAAATGGATTGAAATTTGAAAAAACTTGCCAGTTTTTTCAAAATTTTAAGCTATGCATTGAAAAATCGCCCAAAAAATTATTATGGTTAGCTCTCCCTGCTAAAATTTCATTGGAATTCATCTTGCTGATTATTTAGGAGCAAATTTTGCACGATAACAGGTAAAAGGCAGTAATTTTGGCAGAATTGAACCAAAAACAGCAAACATCCCGGTGGCAGTGCTCCTTTAAGGTGAGAAGCACAGGTTTATTTCCGTGAAAGAGTTTTGCAATTAAGCCTGCGTGGGTTCATCGGGTGTTCAAGGCATCAGAGATCGGATAATTTTTCCACCTACTATACAGAATTCTCTGGGTAAATTTTGCTTGCTCCTTGCTCCCTGAAATAGCTTTGCCCTTTCATAATAATCTTTCTTAGTATATGTCTCATTTAGTATGTGGGGTGTGATTGTATTATTGTAGAATACAGCCCGCTTGACTTAAACTAGTTTTCTTTCCCACACGCCGGATTAACCTTGTTTTTCCCCATTAATTTATGGCCAATGCCCTTCGCGCTCGGGTCATGAATCAAGAGGAAAAACCTGGTCCATAACTTAAAGTACAGACCTCAAACTTGGTTAGTAAGAGGTATATAATAATTCTCCTGTTAATTTACACTATTCTCCTGCCACTACATGTACAATTCTTAATGAAAACCCTGGCTCATACAAAATAGCCAATAATTTGGGCTAAGAAGTGGTAACATTTGTAAAAGGGTTCGTTTTGCAGTCAAAATTACATGTTTTAATGTTACGTTTACAAATTGCTTCTGTATTGTACCTTGCAGAACAATATGATGCATTTGTCAAGTTCAATTACGATCAAGTACAGAGAAGGTTTCAAGAAACAGCGCCAACATGTGAGTAACAGACAGCAATCTACTTTTTTACTCACCCACCCATGTGCTCAGCAACACAAAGTCTTTGGCAACTAACACCCATAGACCCTTTTCATAATGGCGCCCAACAAATTATTCTTTTATTCTTATGATAATGAGCCCTACTAGCCTTGTCAGCATGTGCAAAATTCAATAGAATTTTTTCCTTAAAGTGAGGTTAGTAGGGCTAATTAACAAATATACAAAAGAATAATTAAAATCGTCCGCCATTATGAAAAAGGTCTTTGTCCTTGTGTATGTTACATCTTATCTTGTGACCAATAGGGCTGGATGCTGTTACATGCTGTAGGAATGATTTAATGGTTTCATTCTATTGAATCATACCCTGATCTAATTATTACAGTTTCTTTCATTGTTTCAGATGTTTCATAGAATTGTACCTGAGCTGGCTCAGATAATTCAAAATCAACCACTTCCAAGTGTTTCTCACATCACTGAACCTGAATTAGGGATTTGTTGTATTACTATGGACAATTATATGGAGTATTAAAAAGCTGATGGACATCAACTGTTGAATGATTCCATGTGATCACCATCAACTCATCTTTTTTGCCTTGCCTAATGAAGGCTTTCTTGCCATCATCCTCTGAAGTCAATGACAGACAAGAGATGCAAGACCAGAGATGAACTATTATTACATCTTAAAATTACAAGAGTCAAGTGACTTTTTCTTCCAATGTCTTTTCTTCCATTTTTCATGATTCTCTTAATCTTTTGGTTATAACATGTATATACATTTGTAAATAAGACCAGCTGATTAGTTCAAGTTGTAAATCTCTTGTGTTTATAATCATGTATTTTAGTGCCTTATATTATCTGGTTGTCAGTTGACTTGAAATTGCTTTGAAATGAGATAGGGAGCAACAGGGAAATAAAATTTGTTCTATGCTACTTTGATTACACATCATTCACCCCTCTCGAGTGGCATATCATGTAACATGCAGTATTTAGGGCACTATCCTGAGGTATATTTTGAGTTGTTTTGGGGAACAACATGCTGTAAACTTTAAAGGGAACATCCACTCTTGCAAATAATTCACGGTAAATTGTTGGAAATGACTACTGTAGATTCCAAAGTTGTTTTGAAACGTGGGTATGACATTTAAGTGTACAAAAAAATCGATGTCTTCAAAGCCTATGTGCAATGGTTAAAGCTACTGTCAGGAAGCAAATGAAGCAGAAAATCCTTTGTCTTAAACAATAGGGCAACCATCACACATCATGAAATCCAAAATGGCTGCTCCCAGGAAATTAAAAAACAAAAATAGGCGATGATGATATCGACTTTTTTGTACCCTTAATTGTTTTATCCACGTTTTAAAACAAAATTTGAAATCTAGCAATTATTTCCTACAATTTAGCACCAATTTGTTGTAAGAGTGGACGTTCCCTTCAAGGAAGAACAAAATCAGTCAAATCTTCCATGGATCATGAACCATCTGTTCAGTTTAAAGGTTGCATGCAGTTTTTGTCATCTTCAGAACTTGTTGGGTAGTGCAGCAGCTCACACCATGTTAATATTATTGGAAAAGAGGACAGTAGAATGCACATCAGAATAACACCCTTACTCCTGAAAACAATGGTAAATGTAGTTACAACATTTCAGTGTTTTCATGTTGGACATTCACACCCTTCCTCTGTCCAACGTTTTCCATTTTATTTCATTAAGGACCTCATTCTCATTATGCTGGGGTGGAGTAGGTGATTTGTGGGGTTGGGGGAAGGGTGTAGCTGCAACACATGGGCAATATTACCATACTGCCTTCCTTGGTGTTGCATTCCTTCACACCCAGCATGGAGATGCCCTTAACTCCATTATGAACATCGAAATCAAAGTCGTAGTGGCAGTTTGAAATAATCCACCAGAAGCTGACCTTCGGCGAGTATTGGGGTCGTTCCATGTCACGATGATCTGTGGGAGCAGGCAATGGATGTAGTCATCAGAGATTTTACAACAAACCCCCGATATTTAGTAGACCTAAGTAAGAGTGGTGTGGGTGTGGCTCGAATTGAGCCCAAAGTTGTTGGCCGATATTTCGGGTATTAAGCGGCCGTTGCCATGCTTGGGGGATTGGCCGCTTCTTGTATTACTGCCAACTTTTTTTTCGTCTCGTCGGTCACTTGCCCCGAACCTCTTGCGCTCGGCCAAACCAGTAATCCGGTTAAACAGGAAAGCCCGAATTATTTTTTTCTCGCTTACGATACGTAAACAATGAAGAATCGCGGCCTTTTTCAGTTGGCCCCTCCTGTTTTTTTCTTTTGTTTTTTATTGTTTTTGCTGTTTTTAAATTTTTGAAAAGACTCACTCTAGCTATGTTCGCTCTCTTCCCAAACGAGCCTACATTACGTGATCTTATGTTTTCCCACGGTATTTCCCCAAATTCCCTTCATATCAGAGTCATATCAGATTTTATCTTTGGTTTCGTTTTTTTAAAACTTCGTCTCTATCTGAAGCCCTGCTTTCCTGAGAAGATTCAAAGGAAAAGTGAAAAGAAACGCCCTAAAAAGTTCGTTTGTTCTGAGACCTGGTTTGGAAGAGAAGAATTGTTGGAGACAATTACAGCTGTAGCTCTGCAACTGGTACGTAAGGGTTAAGTTTTGATTTCAGTTAAGTTAGCCGGAATAGCCCTAGCCACAGTCTTAAAGGATTTTTGTCACGTACATGGATGTGTTTACTATTTTCCCGGGAATCGGGAGGAAGAAGAGGTTTTCGGGGAATGACCGGAGGGGAAGAGAAAGTAGAAAAGTATCACGCATGAACGAAGAAGCCGGGTAACACTACGTAGAAAGACATTTCCCCGAGCTTCGTGAATATGATCGGCAGGTGAGGCGTATACAGTGGTGTATCCAGGGTTATTGCGTTCGACGAAGGAGAACGCATTCTAATCCAGTCGTTTTTACCGAAATCACTCTCGCGGGTTTTGTGGGCCAGTCCCGCGTTTGGGCGCCATTTTGGACTATGTGGCACATATAGCCTCGATTTCATGTGCTAATGTTTTGAAATTACCGCTCGAGGTGTACCCTGGGTGCCAGAGGTAACCTTCGGATAGTGTTCGGAATCGCACGATCGGGCTTCGGTAGACACTGAGGCATGATGCTTGTATTTTGGTGAGTATCGTTCGTGACTTACGCTTGATGTACTATCACAAACAAGCAGACTCAGAGATAGCGTAAAAACAATCTTTTACTCCAAAGCTACGAGCCTAATAGCTTTGACCTGACAACCTGGGAGAAGCGGGTGCGATGCTCTCGCTACAAGGAGTCACGGGAATGAATCACTTGATACAATAGCCTATATAATAAGGGTTATCTGAACAAGCCTATCTGTTACGGCAATTCCAAGCATATATTGATCAAACCTTTTAACTGCTTGCGGAGACGGCGTAAACAATCGTTTATTCGGCGAAGCTACGGGCCTAATAGTGCAAATATAGGATTTTTGATGTCGGAAATGGCTTAAAATTGTAAAACTGGCTAAGCAATAAATAACTACGGAAATAACATCTCATAGTACGTTTCGTAGAGTCACGAAATGCATTAGTCTGAATGCTTCCCAGATACTCATTTTGGTTGGGAAGACTGGTGAGCGTTGGAGGAATCAGCGAGAAGGAATGGTAAAGCACGTCTAAATCACTAGACGATAACGTAAACGCTCGCCCATAAAAAAGAAAAAGAAAACGCCGTGACTAAAATGGCAATTATATATAAGCTAAACTGCGATAAAAGAGAACATTTATCGGGAACATTTTTTCGGGAAAAACTTGACGGGCAGCAGCTTCATGTTCCACATAAAACGATAACGGCTCAAAGCGTCAGCTAACACATTTGCATTTATCGCTAATGTGGCGCGCAGATAGACGGCGCGTGACGCTACAATCAGGCACAGCTCTGCCTTACAAGCTACCCCGCCATAAATTTAGGAAAGTAACGACCTTACTCCTCCCTAAAAAATTGACATTGTTTTGACATTTTATATAGGGTTTATACATGCACAATAGAGGATGACGGTAAAAGAGCAGATTGACCATACATGGGCCTCTTCCAAAAGCTTATAAATCTCCGTCTAAAGACTGTAAACAACGAAGTTCAGTTACGCCATCTAACTTGAGTACACTGATGTAATTCTCAAATTTTGGTTTCAACCCGTAAGAATCAAACAACAACATATATTGGTTGGCTATGCAATTTTATAGCCCCTCTTGACAAGCATCACAACATAGGTTCAACATATACCTTGGGCTACTAATCTTATGATTCCAAGATTACAGAAAATTTGATCCTCATATTTTACACTGCTTGCTTCAACTCAAGTAACACAGTAGTCGCCACACGTAGTCCTCGACTACCTATTTTTTTTCATTTGCGCGGCGAAGCCGCGTCAACGAGGCGCGAAGCGCCGAGAGGAAAAAAACACCCGTCTCTCGCGTTCTATTTTGGCTTTTCAGGGATATTTACTTTTCTTTCAACGGGCCTCTGGAGCCAGGGTACTCGAGGTGGAAAGATAGCCAGCTATTGCGTCATATTTTCGCTTTTCGCAGTTTTTCTCAAGGTAAGTGAAGTTTTTTGATTTATTCGAATTTCAACTAGCAAATATGGCTAAGGCTACTTACGAGAATATCAGAAAGCTGTGTAATGGTGTGTTTTCTAGGAAACGATGTTTTGAACAGAAACAGAAACAAACCCTACAGCCCTGTCTTGACAGTTCCTAAGAAAGATATAATCATCCTGTTACCTTACTTAGGTCTACAGAGCAACCAAATCGCTAAACGCCTGAGATCCTGTGTTTCCAATTTCTACTCCTGCGTCAACCTTAAGACAGTTTTTCAGAACACTCTCCGCATCAAGTCTTTCTTTCCTTACAAGGACCGCTTAAACCGCTCACAGAAGTCTAAAGTCATTTATAAGGCCGGTTGCTGGGACTGCACTGATTTTTACATCGGTAAGACAAAAGAAGACTTCATGACAGGAAAACTGAACATTTTAAGGCCCTCGCTAAAAAATGACCACACATCAGCTATTGCTGACCACGTTAAAACCACTGGACACAACATCAAGTGGGATCATTTTGACATTTTAGCGTCGGGCAAAACCGATTATCATTGCAAAATTAAGGAAACCTTATTTATCCAAGAACTTAAGCCAGCTTTTAATGTAAACATTAGTAGTGAGAAGTTGTTGCTTTATTAATAAGGTGTATCCTTTTACTTATTTACTGTTAAGATAGTTTTTCTTAATCTCGGTTCCAGACCCCTGTATTAAAAGTGTATGAACAGTTTTCAAAAATTGTAACGGTCACTTTTGAAAATGTATGTTGCCTAGCATACGAAACGTCAAGTCTATATAAAATGCGTTGGTTTACAATGTTTATCTCCGCTGTTTGTGTTTTATTTTTAATCAAGCTACGATGGCCTAACAACAAGAGTTTATATAATACTATCCTACATTATGAGGGGTGATCTGCATAACACAATTTGAAACATAACAGTTTGGCGGAGATCACCCCTCATACTACATTAGTATAAATCTACTAGCGTTCTATCACGAATGCCGTTCTCTGATTGGCTACGCTACTCGATATCTATTTAACAATAATTATTAGATTATGAGCTCGAGATTTCTATCGCGTGATAGCTGATGAGGGCGCAGCCCGAATAAGCTATCACGCATAGAAATCGAGACACTTCGAAAACGCGAAGAAGCGGGCTGAATTTTGTTGACTACCGCTACTCACTATCTATCACAGAATAGATAGCGAGTAGCGTAGCCAATCAGAGAACGGCATCCGTGATAGAACGCTAGTGTGATAGATAGTGAGTAGCGGTTGTCAACAAAATTCAGCCCGCTTCTTCGCGTTTTCGAAGTGTCTGTGAGGAGGATTTGGATAATTTACTTGTTAAGTTTCGAACGACTAGTAGATTTATACTAAAACAATTAGATTATTCGCTCTCGATTTCTATGCGTGATAGCTGATTCGGGCTACGCCCTCATCAGCTATCACGCGATAGAAATCTCGAGCTCATAATCTAACTGTTAAATAGAAACATACCAAACAAATAACACAAAACCAGCGACAGCCATGACACAAAACACGGTGTCAGTTTTCAAATGAAAAACTTATCATGCATAGCTATTTTAAGAGTTACCAAACCTAGCAAGATTCGAACGCACTCTCTAATCTACGATTGTTACTAGTTTACTGACCTACGGGTGTGGAATATCCCATTAGGAAGGAGCACCCAACGACAAGTTTCGGTAGATATCTGTTCGGTGGAGGGTAATTCGCCTTGGGCTTTCGGTGTCGATTAAAGAGTGCACTCGGATTTCCGTAACTAAAACGTGGCCTAAAAGATTCGCAATTCGGAAATCAGTCCCTGAGGCTTTCGGAAAGGTCGCAGTTGCTGTTTTTGGCAGTCAAAAACGTCAGCTAGCATTTTAGGAAAGAAAATAGTTCCCTAGAAAGTTCGTGGAAAGTTCATTTCAGCTTGCATTTTCTCACAGGAAGATTTTGTTCCCTAACATTTTTGGGCAATTAAAAATCAATTAAGAATCCGAACAGATGAACTTCTTCCAGCTCTGTTATGAAAACATCACTTTAAACAGACTTCAAACACTATAAGGTACTTAAAAAAGCCTTTCTACAGCTTTGGGTTGATTCGGCTCGTTGGATGCCCCCTGATTAGGATCCGACCTATTTTTGGGATTTAAATTGTACGCTCCAGTGTTTAGAATAGGCCGTTTCCGAATTACCTGTGGCCTCTTTTTCAAACCGAGGCCTGGTGCACAACCATTCGTATGATAATGAGTTTAATTTGCATGTGAATGAAAACTGTAGTTTTCATATGAAAAGATGAGCACCAGGACTCGCTTTGAAAAAGAGGCCAAAGGTAATTCGGAAATGGCCTATTCATACGCCCAATTTACGATCATTCATGCCTGTAAATTAGGCCCGGGTCAGCTGAACGCCGTACTTCACTTGAGCAAAACTCAACTCACCCCATTAACTGTAATTAAGTTCGGCTCAGGTGAAGTGTATGAACACAGCGCGCTTTGTGGTTAATTGCTACTTGACGCACATCAGTGCCAAAAAACCAAAATATGGCACCAGTGAAGCAATCTATTTGTTTCGTTTGATATTGATAAAAATTTTATTGTTCTTGGAATCACTCAGTCAGAGGGTGTAGTGTTCGATGAAAATTTGGTTTATTAACACACTGTTTCAACGGAGTTGATAATGTACATTGACCACCGAAAAGAGATTCAAAAGGCTAATTCTAACGTTGCGAGCGTTATCCCTTCGTCATAGCGATTCGCTCTGACGAAGGGCCAACCCTCGAAACGTCAGCTTAAATTTTGAATTTCTTTATGGTGGTCAATGTACATTATCAACTCTGTTGATAAACAGATTTTCGTGTTTCACTCCTGACTGATGCAGCAACACAGTTTCTTTAGAAACAGAAACTAACCCCCTTCAGTCATTTGTGTAGTGTTTGAGCCGACAACTTTTGAGAGTGAGAGGTCTTCAGTCTGAGAGAAAGGTAGGTAAAAGAGTTAAAAGGGGTTATTCCTGGCCTTTTATGAAATATCGCTCCTCCATGCCAAAAACGAAACGAGTTCAATTAAAGGGAATACTTTAGCAAGGACCCGAGGGGGATCTAACCAGCTATAAAATTGTAAACTAGAAAACGGTAAAAAACAAGCAGGGCTGGTTATACAGCGAGGAATATATATATTTTGTTATATTGTTATAATATATTCCTATTTATTATATATTTATATATATTCCTCGCTGTATAACCAGCCTTGCTTTTTTTTTTGTCAATTACAGGGGCTGCGTCAAGGTGTTGAATTCAGCTAGAATTGTGGTCAACTGAAAATTATATCTTTTTTTTTTCATAGACAAGTAAGTATTAGCATGTCATAGGACCTCAAAAGAAAGGCGTCAAGGAAATTCTTGAAAAAGGGACAACACATCATCGGTTTGTATAAGTATCAATGACAGGGGCTGCGTCAAGGTGTTGAATTCAGCCAGAATTGTGGTTAACTGAAAATTATATCTTTTTTTTTCATAGACAAGTAAGTATTAGCATGTCATAGGACCTCAAAAGAAAGGCGTCAAGGAAATTCTTGAAAAAGGGACAACACATCATCGGTTTGTATGAGCACACGGGGCGGGGAGTCTGAGGGGGGCTGCAGCCCCCCAGTTTTCAAAAAATTCAGGGCAAAATTGGTCAACCGTTCAGGCACTACAGAAATGAAAAGAGTTCAGGTCAGTTCAGTTCTTTTATTTTACACTATTTACAAGGCAATTGCGCAGGAAAAAAACTGTACTTTAATGTCCTAACTTGTCTGTTTCGATCCCATATCGCCTAATTTCTAACTACGAAAGCTGACTTTAATTATCAGCAATTAAAACACTTTGGTTTGTCTCTCAGAACCCTGGAAATCGTATTTCCGAGGACCAACATTTCAAAATTTCCCGGGGAGGCATGCCCCCGGACCCCCTAGATGCTAGTTGCTCCTGCCTTCGGCGGTCGTTTATTTGAACTCACTTTCTATAAATCTTAGATCCATCCCACCATTAATAATAACATTGGAAGAGCCGTGTCAATAAGACGGTGCAAAATGACATGAAAGGATCATTTACATTTCGGGGCGGCGAAATAATCACTCCTCCTGAAACCCCCTCTAGGCTTAAGGTGAGTGAATCTCATCTCTTTTTGTGTTTTGAACTTTTGAAATGTTTTCTTGGGGTTTTCCTTAGCTAATGGTGATGACGAATTAACATCAAGTCACGAAAAAAAATCTCGTTGCATCAGTGAGATACTAGTTTCATTCGGGCAAATAACGCTCAGCTACCCCCCCTCTCCACCTCCCCCCTTCAACAAAATTTCTCCCGTGCGCCCTGTCGGTTTGGAATGGTTTTCATGAGTTATACGCGAGGGAAAACTTGAAAAACAGTGGCCTAACATTTTTCAAGTTGCAACGCATTTCTATCCTGACCGTTTGTGGCCGAAAAACACTGCACTAGTTCTCGGTACTTGACCCTACCGTAAAAGCTTTATTAAGCCCACCCATCTCTATTAACCCCCCCCCCGGTCCCTAATAAGTGCCCCGTTTGGAAGTCGGCTTTTGTAATAAGCCCCTCCCCCCACCTCTCTAATATTGCCCCCTCCCCCTTTGGGGCATGAGATTTTGTAATTAGCCCCTACTATTTCCTCTTGCAAAATCCCGTTCATTCGGCTCAGTTGGTTTGTTTTTAAACAAATATACACTCAAACACATGATACTGTTTGCTGCTCTTTATTAAATAATAAAGTTTCACTTGCAGTTGTTTGAGTTTTGTACAAAACTACTTTAAGACGAAAACGGCACGATTGAATATTTGAAATAAGCCCCATTACTTTCTATTAAGTCCCCCTCTCTAATAAGTCCCTTGGGGGCTTCATAGAACTTTCACGGTAATTTTGTGTTTTCCATGCATGGTCAAGTTAAATTATAGAGTGGCGTAACCCTAGCTGGGGTCTTACCATCGTCAAACGCAAGGTAATAAATATATCTTTGGTGCCAGTGGATATTAAATTAATAACTGAACAACCATCACCGTTTAATATGTAGGTAACTTACACAGCTGCATGTGAAAGCTGGAACACTTTTTCTATATTTTCTGTTCACGGCTTAGTTACGTACATAGCTGTGATAGTCTTTTCTACAAATTGGTCTTTCATTCATAGTTCTCTATTTCACGGCATCATGATCGGTGATGAGCCGATGAGTAGGAGCCTCCATATGCACTGTTTCCTTGAGTCAACTTTTGCGCGTATCTTTCTATTTTTAGAACTGCTTTCTCTACAGAAAGCTCAAAGTTACTTGGAAAATCTGTTTCCAGTAAATTCCGCACACAAGCATCCGTAATAAAATTGTGTCCAAAGGTGGGAAGCGAGTTGTCCCGATCCTTCTCTTGAGCTCTCTTGGGCATTCTAAACAGTGCGTGTGAATTTAGAAACCCGCAGCGGTCTAAAAATAGACAAGATACGTGCAAAGGTTGACTCACAGGGTTTGTATGGGAGAGTGAAGCTCCTATTCATGAGCTGACGGCATTTCATATTCGCCTTTACCAGTATGTTATCTACTTCCGTGACCCGTCATTCATCGGCCAGAAAAATACGAAACCGCTATTTCGACACCTTTCTAAAATTTCATGCGGTGACCCCTCTTCAACGCCCCCATCACCTCCACGTCTGCTACAGTGCAGCCGTCATCTTCGGAAAGCGGAAGTGGCGGTCACTGTTACCACGATCTCACTTGAAGTGATCAATGACAATATTTAACTTATTGATTGATTTTGGCAAAACTAACCCAGAAATCCTCTTGAAATATGAAGCCTTGTCCTCTTTTCTTTTTGAAATCTTGAAGAGAAAGGATTTCGCCATGATTTCCGCATTCGGTGGGGTTTTGTGAAAAATAATTTTTTGATGAGTCGGAACTTGTGCACAGATGACTGTGTGCAAATTAAACAATATTTGCTTGAAGGTCACGTTACAGGAAGTTCAACAACTGGCAAAAGTTTCCTCGAAACACACGTTTCGACTTTTGTCCAGTTCTTGTTTCTAAAGAAACAACTGCTGTTCATTTAAGAGATATCTTTTAAGATATCAATACATATTTCGACTCCGTTTAGAAGCAAGGAACGTGAATGTAATTAGTTCCCTTTTAATTTTCGAAAGTTGCGTGATCTAGTACGAGCTTCAATTTCCGGTGCTCTTCCGTTACGTCATCGAACAGAGATCGTCGATTCGTTCGCGTTTCGCGTTGCCTTCGAAAAGCATGCGTATTTGACGATAGAGGACCCGCGAAATATTCATAACACTGCATGGAAACAACAGTGCCTATGTGCTTGGCATGGCAAAGTTCGCTGTGAGAAGATACTCTGATCCTTTCTATGTTCTTGCGCTGAAAGAGGCCATTGTGAAAATTTCGGCCCAGAAACAGTGTCCGAACGAAGGAAGGATTGTTCGATCTGTGCTTCAAGAATTTGATTGGAGTAAAGCCGAGGTTATAAAGCAGTTAAAGTTTGCGGTGAAAGACGGCTTGATTCTTCAAGTCACCACGTTCTCTAGTCATGGGAGTACTAAAGGAATACCACAGATTGCGTACAGAATTCTAAGGAAAGACGGCGAAGATGATGTGAGTAGAAAATTCACTTCATGTGCTAGAACACGCGCACTTTTTTATCGCGCAGGAAGTGGTTGGTTGCCGATGTTAGACGGCTTCTAATTGTTTATGTATTATAAGCTTACTAAAACGCGGGGGCGGCTCTTTGACTTGTCCCTAACGTGTTTCGCCATTAAGAGGCAAACACGAGATGGTAGATGACTACTTTTTAAAGTTATTTAATGGTTTTAACTAAACAAAGTGATGAAATTGCAATGCTTATGTTTGGGCAGATACACTTCAATGATTTCAACCCTGACCCGAATTCATGCAAATCGTCGGTGGACAAAACTGGAATATTCATAACACGAAAAAATACAAAACTTCTTTCATCAGATTTGCCTAGGTATAAAGAAAAACCTCTCAGGACGGTTTGAGCGTCGCGTTTAAGCGAAATTTCTCTCCGTGATCGCGACTGTTCAAGGGGCATGGTTTGTTCTTGCATGCAGATGAAGTTATTCGTGTGCTTTTATTGTTGTATTCCACGTTTATTGAAGTTTGCCATGAATATTTATTGATATTGGTGGTCACTTTTAAGCTTACTCTTTTGTCGGTGAATCATTAAATGTTTGACTTGCACGCTAGTAAAATGAGGGAAAAGTTCGTTTCTATTCACGGAGTCTTGCTCACTTTGCGTGATCGAGTCACCGGCTTCTTTTGGCTTACAACCTCAAACAAATTTTCTCTTCCCGTCTTGGATGCACGGGTTTAATTAATGCTCATTGGTTACGGTAATTGTTATCCCTTAATTTCCATAGTTTAGCATATGTACTCTTTTGCATGTGACAAATATAAAAGTAGGTCCACTGGCCGAAAGATTCATATTTCAGACAGAGCCATTGTCTTGAGTAACTTTAATGCGATCAGTTGTGATTGCAGTATAACTTATCGAGGACTGATTGTTATCGTAAATGAAAGCCCTAACTCAAATATACTTCTTCTTTAGAGTATGAATTAACATAATGTAGCGTTTGTGATATTGTTTTAAGCCGGTGAAATGTGTATCTCTAGGGTTACCGCTCACAGTACCGTGCATTTATGTACCGTCTGACAATTTCCACCGCAAGACTCTTGGCTGTTGACAAATTTTTGCAGCAGTTTAGAGTCCAATTTATTCTTGGACTAATTATAACCTAGCCATTTCCTACACCCAGGCGTCTGCACATACTCTCATCAGATGTATCGGAAACTCCAGGGAAACTAAAATTAATTTAACAGGGCTTGAGTTGAAGATTGCCGGCGGTTAAATTAGGTTATTGTTTAACTCTCCATGGAAAACAAATATCTGTTCAAGATAACAAGAAACTTGAGAACAGCCAGTGCTTGAGAAGAGTCTACTATGCCATTGAGTTTCTCTTTGTTTCACAGGTAAGGTTTTTAATCAAATCACTGTTGCACACTTTTGCAGCTCCCCAAGTCAGAGGGGTGTCGGACAGTGTTCCAGATAATGCACAAAAATGATGAGTATTTTTAAGGATTTAATGGGTGTAAGTCTGCAAGTCTTCTTAAGATTTCCATTTGTTTTCTCAGGTAACAAAACTGTCTTTAATTTGTTAGGTTTTAATCTTAGACAGTCCCTTTCTTATCAGGAACAATTTAACGGGGTGGTGGTGGGGGACTTTTTGATATTTAACAATTAGATTATGAGCTCGAGATTTCTATCGCCTGATAGCTGATGAGGGCACAGCCCAAATCAGCTATCACGCATAGGAATTGAGAGCGAATAATATAATTGTTTTAGTATAAATCTTCTAGTCATTCAAAATTAAACAAGGAAATTATCTAAATTCTCCTCGCAGACACTTGGAAAACACGAAGAAGCAGCTGCCATTTTGTAGACAGCCGCTACTCACTATCTATCACAGAATAGATAGCGAGTAGTGTAGCCAATCAGAGAATGGCATTCGTGATAGAACGCTAGTAGATTTATACTAATGCCATAATGAGCCAGAGATAACTGGAAGTTAAAGAATCTCCCAAGTCTGGTTGCTAAGGAGTGACGTTATAGGTCTGCATTAGAGCCGTCCACATACTCCATTTGTGGTTTCACTGCAGGAGCGTCTTAGCACACCTTGAAAGAAGTATTGTTTTTGCGTTTCAGCGGCAGAATTTAATTTAATGCCACGCAGCGCGCTTATGCCGTGTTCTCATGGCATTTTATGGTTTTACTTGTATGATAAAATGCTAGTTTCATCAAATGTTATGCTTTAGCGATTTGTTGAGATTTTCGAGGGGATAATTGGCATATTTCGGTATGTGATGGACAGACATTACAGGGAGTGATGCCTTCTCAGGGTGAAATTCTGTTTTATTGGGTGATTTCATTGACGTGCAATGGACTTTGGTAAGTTGTAACTATATTTTAAGCTGAAGTAAATAGCCTTCGGACAATTTTAAAAGCGGAAATATGAATATAAGAGGTAAGATCGCCGTCACTTTCGATTTTGTTACATTGGTACGTTTGGTAGGAATTCTAATGTAAATTGTTCTGTAAGATTTGATTGAGTTGGAATTCCTTTTTGGACCATTGTTGATTGGTAATCTTTCTGTTCAAGCATATTTATGTATATGTAGCAAAGTTCATCTATATTCTGGCAGCAAATTAAATATGTAGCCGCGAAATATGCGCGCACTTGTCATCGATCCACGATAATGAAGATCGGGCTGGTGAGGGGGCGCGGAAGTGGGCGGCTCCTTATTTTGTCTTTATAACTGGATATGGGTACTTATATCTTTTACATAGCTGTTCTCTGTCAAAGCACAAAATAATTTATCTGGCGACTATTTCTTCCACTCATGGTGGTGATTAAAATAGTGGCAGTTTGAAAATTGAAAATTATCGTTGGAGAATATGTTATTGTCCAGAAACAGCTTCTGAAAGCCTCTTCAAACTACCAAGGAGTTTAGGACCCTGTGTTTGTTTGTGCAAGGAAAATAGCAATAGCAATATATCCAAGTGATTTAGCATAATAAATTATGTAACTTGCAGATAAAAATTTAGGCAAATGTTCTATATCTTTTCTGGTTCATCCAGGTTGAGGTCCTGGCATCACTGTATGCCTGAGTGCTTCTGGGATATATAACATGAACAGTTTTTTTGAGGTGCAGATAAAAATCTAGGCAAGTGTTCTATATCTTCTCTGGTTCATCCAGGTTGAGGTCGTGGCATTACTATATGCCTGAGTGCTTCTGGGATATATAACATGAAAAATTTTATGAGGTGCAGATAAAAATCTAGGCAAGTGTTCTATATCTTTTCTGGTTCATCCAGGTTGAGGTCCTGGCATCACTGTATGCCTGAGTGCTTCTGGGATATATAACATGAACAGCAGTTTTTTTGAAGTGCAGATAAAAGTCTATTGTAGGCAAATGTTCTATATCTTTTCTGGTTCATCCAGGTTGAAGTCTTGGCATCACTGTATGCCTGAGTGCTTCTGGGATATTTAACATAAAAGTTTTTGTTTGAAATGTAGATTAAAATTTAGGCAAATGTTCTATATCTTTTCTGGTTCATCCAGGTTGAGGTCCTGGCATCACTGTATGCCTGAGTGCTTCTGGGATATATAACATGAACAGTGCAGATAAAAAATCTAGGCAAATGTTGTAAGCAGGTTTAATGACCAAAAAGTTTTACATTTGGTACATTTCTTTGCAGAACGATAACACGTTCGGATGAAATGTTTTTTTTTTTGAGAACGTTTTCCCTTAATGCCCTTCAGAGTAATTTAGTACTTGGACAGTTCGCCAGCGTTTTCCAAGTTAAACAAATTTTAACAATCGGGAAAGCATTAGAAAAAGGAGAAGTTATATTTTGAAATGATGATTTCGACACTGTCGCCGTTGTCGCTTTTCGTGCCAAGGTCGGTTTTGGAAGTTGAATACTGAAACTTCCACTTCGGCGTTTGCCGAGATTATTGAGGAATTATTCAACGAGAATTTTATCAGTCTCTGGTTAAACCGTACGGATAGTAAAAGTTTTGTTCATGGGCATGCAACGATATCACATACTGAAGTGAATTATTTTAGCTCAGTGATGTTAATTTACTTTCACGGTGTTCAAGAAGGGTAATACTTGCAGACTGATTTGTGTAAATTACTCGCAAATATGTTCACTATTACCATGTATTGCAAGTATGTTTGATTTAGGAATACAAGCGAATTTTAATTGGTGTTCAAAAGAGATATATCTCCCTCCAAAAACAAAACACATTAGGGCCCTTAATACGAGAGAGAAAATAAGCCGCGGCTTACTCTGGCCACGGCTTACATGAGACATGAACACTACTTATAAATGGTACAAAATTCACGGCTTTCTCAAGCTGCGGCTTATCCTGGCCAAGGAGTTTTTACTCGTATAAATGGTTCCTTTCGTGTCTTAAGCTGCGGCCAGAGTAAGCCGCGGCTTATTTTCTCTCGTATAAACAGCCCTATTGTTTTTTCCATATTGCATGTGAAAGAGAAACAAAAAAAACTCGATTCTTTGGTTGTAATTTAGTGCTATTTTCCGGAACCGGTGAGCCTACCTCAAGACTGAGTAATTCACCAAAACCAAAACAAACTACTGGGTATCGTTTTCCTGTTCCCGCAGTCACTTTTCATGTGCATCAGGTCTAAAGATAAACTTTAATTAAACTCTTGCCATAAATAAATGTTCATGTTTAAGGATTATGACAGATAAGCGTGAAAATTGATGCCTCATATCAAACAGAAACGACGAGTACCAGAAGCGATTCAATTACATTGGAATGTTCAGAGTAGCTGGATATCCTGCTGAGATTGGTGGCAAATTGCCCCCTATCTCAGCGGGATCCAGAGGTATTTTAGTGGTTGCTAAGAACCTCTGGCTCATTATGATATATAATTACTGTAAGAATGAATGGATGAAAATCATATATTTGAACTGCAAATTAAAAAATGAATGTGTGAATGATCATCGCAGTTACGAACACTACTTAAGCAGTGGTGAAGAAAAAGCCTAAAAAAAATTCAGACTTGTACCCATGACCTCTGCAATACCGGTGCAGTGCTCTACCAACTGAGCTAACAAGCCATCTGGGAGCTGGTCATTTTGTTGGTTTCGTAATATACTCATGAGCGATGAATACATTAGAATGAATAATGAAAACCATATATTTGAAATGCAGATTAGAGAATGAATATGTGAATAATAATTGCAGTTAATTGAACACTACTTAAGCAGCAGTGAAAACAAAGCCTGGAAAAGTTCAGGCTTGTACAGGGTTAGAACCTATGACCTCTGTGATACCAGTGCAGTGCTCTACCAACTGAGTTCAAACCCCTGCGGTCATAGGTTCAAAACCTGTACGAGCCTGAACTTTTTCAGGCTTTGTTTTCACTACTGCTGAAGTAGTGTTCATAACTGTGATGATCATTCAGATATTTCAATATATAATTACTGTTATCAGGTTCGACCTTGGCTGGGGTCAACTAGGCAAATACCACTGGATTGTCAGTTTTGGCTAGGGTATAAATTTAAAATTTAATTTTGCTGTTGGGTTAGGGTTTCTGGGTAGCACAATTTGACAAAAAAATTCTACTCAGAAGTTAGGGCTGAGCATCATAAAGAGATGATAGCAAAGTTTAGAACTTTTAGCACAGGGCTAAAAATGGCATGAGAACAAGTATCATGAGCACTTACTAGGCAATGCTGGTAGGAGGCATTAAACCCATTGATCTAAATAATGAGCCCAAGTGTTAAAAGCTTCTAATTAATGCTCAGGCCAATTTTTTATTTCTGTTAGATCAAGTGATAATGCTTGCTACCAATGTGACATTGGTGCCCATTATATTAACCCTTTGACTCATGAACATTTTGCCAAAAAACACCTTTTAAAGCTTGTTGAGCCGTTTTCTGGTCAGAATCTAGCCGAAAAGGAGCAAAACTGCTTAAAACTCTGTTTGCTGGTAGAGCTCTTGGCATCCTTGTGTTCCTGATGCTTAATTTGAACTTTCAAAGTTCGGGCATGCACAGAAAGCAAAATTTCGAGATAGTTTTTGGGCTGAAAAGTTTCCCCGCCCCCTTGCCTTCTACCTTTCGCTCCCTCTCCTCCCCTTTTCTTTTGCTTTTCCTGCCTCACTTTTTTTATCTCTTGCTGGGCATTTTCTGGGCTTCCTTTCAGTGGGAAAAGATTTGGGGAAAACTTTTAGGATCGTAGGATTAGATGGAAGGAAGTGCAGGTGGCTAGTGGAGCAAGATGTTCACTCAAATTTTCAGTGCACATTTCCAGTGCACACTGCTTGGCAGGTGGGACTACTTGAAAAGTTCCAAGGAAAGTGCCTGCCAGGAGGTTCAACTCTAGATCATTGCCCTTTCTTATACATTCTTTTGCCAAATGGCATCCCTTTCACATACAAAAAAAGGTAAAAAGGTTGTTTTCCTTTCTCACGCCTCAAAGCTATCTCTAAAACAGAAAAAAAATCTCCTGCATTCGCAAAGCAGCAACTGTTGTCTTGCATTGAAACAGATGTAATTTTCATCCTAGAATCTCTTTTCAATTCTTGCTACCCTCTAGTCAGTTGCTACCCTCTTGGCCCCAGTTTTTGAAAGAATTGATAATGCTATTCAGTAGATAAGTCACTGTCCAGAGGATAAAATGCACCATTCAGTGGCCATTAACATTTTATCTGCTCGCTGTCAGCTTATCTGCTCTTTGAACAACTGGGGCCTGGTTTATGCCCAAGTTTTGCAAGACTTTGAAATAAGAAAGTTGTTAAGAAAACCAGCAACCTGATGTTTTTATCTCATATGGTTATTTCAGGTTGTCAGTTACTCTTATCTAATTACAATGTACATAAAGTTATCCGTGTGTTATGTACTTATAACTGTTACTCAAAAAGGAAATAAAGTGTCATTGATGTGTGAGAGAATAAAACAATGCACCGCTTTTAGGTGGAACTTCTCTGTATGGGCCATTAAAAAGAGTACATTCTTGAATTGCAGTGTATACTTGTAATGAATATCTGTTTCATATTTTGTTCTCTAAGTCTTCAAGACAATTAATGCAGGGGATGTATAAATTAAAACTTTTCTCTGTTTTAAGTTTTTCTCTTTTCTTTTATATTTTTAATCAATGATTGACAGGATGAACTTGAAAATCAAAAGAGAAGGCTAACATCTAACACTCATGATTGGTATTGCTGGGAATGCCACAAAGCTGGGGAGGTCATCACTTGTGAATACTGCCCACGTGTATTTCACAAGAAATGTGCACATTCTGGCACGGTAACCAATGGGAAATGGAAATGCCCATCTTGCCAGGTAACAACTCAATATAATTATTGGTTATGGATTACTTAACCCTCAGGTCAACCTGCCCACAAGTTTTTTTGATTAACTGGTGTTCTTGTCCTGACCAATATTTTATGTAACTTGCTCACACAATCAATGTTTTCTACCCACACACTTGAAAGCAACTCATGATTATTTATTTAGCAATATATTGAAATTTACATTGTAAATTTGCCCTTTAGGCAGCTTGTTTTAAAGTGTTTTGCAAAATGCAATGCAAAGTGTTACATACAATATATTTGTTTAAGGAACAGAAAAGTGCTTCCCTTCTATATCCTGTGGTATTTAACTGTGAGACATAGATAGATAGATACTTTATTATGCACAGGATTCATAAAGTTTACACTTATTTCCAGTGAAGCTGTGCTGTAAAGTTAATCTATACAATCAGAAATAAGATAAATTAGTAATACTTGACATGGCTTTCTCTTGGTTTTTACAGCCTTTTGCTTAATTCCGACTGCCTCTGTGTCGCCAATCAGATTTTGATTTACTCTAATAATAAACTTGTTCTCTACAGGCTATGCATTCACTTAATACTTTGTTTTCTATTTCTGTTGATTTAATGTTAAATATATGTCAGTTGATTGTGTAAGCCAAAACTGCTGTTACTATACATGTGGGCATGCAGTTATATTGGCTTATGGGTACCTAGCATTTGGATGAAGTAATTGCAAAACTATGCTTTATATTAAAAAAAATATGTTTTGCAATTTTGGATTCAGTAAGGAAGATTGGGGCCTTTGGAAAATATTTTAATTAATATTTCTTTCATATAAGTTGACTTTGAAAATTTAACCCTTTCCTCCCAAAGAGTGACTTTATAGATTTTACTTTGTCTAATGTCAGACAATTTTACTCATCAAAGGGAGACCCCTTAGGGGTTAAAGGGTTAATATCTGAAAAGCTCTATTAAGCCCTCAGGGGGCTTATTTAATTTTAGTCTTCATTAACAGGGTTCTTATTAGAGAGGGGGCTTATTTCAAATCTTAAACACCCCGTTTTGAATAAAACTCAAACAACTGCAGTGAAACTTTATTATTTAATAAAGGGTAGCAAACAGTATTAAGTGTTGGAGTGTATATTTGTTTTAGAAACAAACCAACTGTGCCACTTGAAGTGGATTTTGTAAGAGGGAATAGGAGGGACTATTAATAATAATATTGCAAATCTCATGACCTAAAAGGGGAGGGGGCTTGTAAGAGAGGGGTGGACTTTTTGCAAAAACTGACATTCCAAACGGGGGGCTTATTAGAGAAGGGGGGTTAATAGAGATGGGGGCTTAATACAACTTTTATGGTAATGTCAAGAAAGTTGACTTTGAAAAATAGCAAGATATTGTCAGCATTATGCTGGAAAATGAAGATTTGGGTTGGATAGTGACATTGAGCGTCTTCAACATTATTAAATCTTCAGCCACAGAAACTGCCTGCCCTTATGTCAAGCAAGACATCTGAACAGCTGACAAGGCTCTTGAAGTTTACTCTAGAAAGGATGAAAGAAAAGGTACACGTCTTATGACGGAAAAAATGTTTATAACCGTTCATCATTACCCTGTGTTTGTAACTGAGATGTTGTGTTTCCCAGAAAATATTTTGTTGAGGATGTGGGAAGACCATTCTGCAGTTAGGTAATATTTACCTGCAAAAACGTAAAAGAAAGCTTGAACAGGATGCAACCCCCATGACCTCTGATACCTTTGCAGTGTTCTGATGAACTGAGGTATCAAGCTACATGGGAGCTGGCCATTATTAAGTCTGTTTTCATTATACTCACAAAGTGACCAGATAACGTGCAGTTGGCTTGATAGCTCAGTTAATAAAGCACTTATCTAGTGTCCAAGAGGTCATAAGTTTGAATCCCATTTCAGCCTAACTTTTTTTCAGGTTTTCTTTTTAATTTGCAACTTCTTAATTTGCGTACACATAACTGATGGTGTTTCACACCTTTTGATTAATCACACTCAGTTCAGACAAACCACTGAAATTTGATATTATATTAATTTTACTCTCAGCAAATATTAGTTTTATACCCCTCCCAACAAAGTTTCTTTTGGCTGGAACTTTCCCTACTGCTCTAGAAATTTCAGCTTTGCTTTGTACTTTCTCTACAAAAAATTAGCTTCTAAGGCCCCTCCCCTCTCCTCAGAATCACTAATGACTATCCATGGGGTGGTTGTGGATATTATCTGGAAGCGCGCCTTCCAGAGTGAGGTGTTTCACCTCTGACTGCTAGAAAGCAAAAAGAAATAAAGGATTAACTTTTGCTTGAAGTGTTTTAAATGGACCTCATGTAAGTAGCTTCAGTTGGAAAGTCTGCACTAAAATCAAGCACCCTTCCTCAACAGGCGAAGGAATATTTGGAACCAGTTTCGCTGGATGAACATCCTGATTATGAAGACTTTATATTTAAACCTATGGATCTATCAAAATTAGAAAAGGTTTGTGATGTGTTGCACAGCTTTGTTGTGGAACTGGACAACTCCTGTCCCAAACAGGAACAATCCAACCCTTGCTTAGGACTTTAGGTTATTACATATGCCAATCAGGTTGTGGCTGTGAGCAGGAGTTTTTACTTTACATTTTTTGTTGGCCATACAGCTTGTGCTGTTTAGTGTGTAGAGTTGAATACTAGGGCCCAATTGTTCAAAACATGATTAAGCTAATCCTGGGTTAGAGTGAATTTTGAGTCTGGTTAGTTACTGATCAATAAAAACATTCCCAACAGATTTTCATCCTTAATTTGTGAATGGAATTTAGCTTTACTTTAAAGTGCACCCAACCCATCCCCCACCCCACCCCCCCTCTATTTTTTTTTTGCTTATCTAAATCTTTGCTCCTGTTTGAAATGCATTGCACCTTTTTGTGCCTTTTTAAACATGCATGGAAATCAGTTTTTGACATCAAGTAAGGAATAGACCCAAGCCCCTTACTAGCTTGGCTGTTGGACAGATGATGACTAGATTTCAAAACTTTTACAGCCCATAAAATATGTAGTTTAAAAAGGTGCGAAAAGGCTCGATGCGTTTCGACCAGGTGCAAAGATTAATTTAAGTGAAAAAAGATATTTTGGGGTTAGGTGAACTTTCAGCTTAAAATTTGATTTACAAACTTTCTCAACAAGCAAGATGAAAACTTCGGTTAACTCCTAATTCTGGGTTAGCATTATACATGTACTGTTAAATTTCAAAGTCAAGTGATATAACACTGTTGCTTCTGTCAGGGAACAGTCAGGGAAAAAACACTTTTTCAAGGTCAGGGAACTTCTAAATTTTACCTGAAATTCAGGGAAACATTAGGTTTGTGAAAGGGTTTCTATGATGGTAAATGCAATGTTGTTTCAAAACATTTAGAACTGCAATTTAAGGAAAATATTTATGTGGCTTAATTGCTGCCTTTATTTTCCCAGGATTTGTCTTAGATGGCCAGTGAAAACTGGTTTGTCGGCAGGGAAATGTTGGGGAATTTTTGCCGTCCCACTGAGTAGCAAACAGGCTGTATAAGCTAATGCCTGTGTAAATGTATTGTGCTGTATTGATGGTAATAATACACTGTGTTTCATGACAAGGAAAACTTGCAAATGTGATTTGACCTTTGAACACCTGTGAATATTGGACATTGAATGCACAGCTGCCACTGTTCCAATACAGCTTCTTGCACAGCTGATATTTGGTGCATGAACTTCATTTGAGTTTCCTAATTAAACCATTATAGTGACCACCATTTAATTTCTCCCTACATGACAAAGAAGTGATCAGCCAACATAAGATTATTTTTCCTAACTGTTGCAAAGGACATATTATGAACATTAAGGAGAATACACATTTTAAAATTTGGCCTTTAAAAGTTGAAGTATCATTTTTGTTTGTAAATTTTATGTTTAAACTGTGGCAGGACCTTGTGTCTTTGTCATTGGTGTTAAACATGCAAATTGCTGGCCTGATTGTTGCTTCAGTTTACTCCACTCACTGCAACAGCTATATCACCATTTGCTACTTTCAAGGTCCTTCTTCTGTGAGTTAAATATTGTGACGTGACATTTATTTTCCAGTTGGTTGAGAAGAGAACTTTCAAGACACCCAGAGAATTCAGGGAAGAATCACAGTGGATGTTCCATAATGCAATGATTTATTTTGGAGGTAAGGCATATTGTAATCTTTCATATTACTGCATGTTCTTGGTTTGTTAAAGGGAACCTCCACTCTTACAACAAATTTACCTTGAATTGTTGGAAATAATTACTTGTTTCCAAAATTTAGTTTATATCCTGGGAATAGCTTTTAAAGTGCAAAAAAATTGGTTGTCATTAACACCTTCTTTCCTGGGCGCCACCATTTTGGATTTTGTGATGTCAACTGGTTGCAGCTATTGTCAGGAAGCAAATGAAGCTGAAAATAAATCCTGTGTATAGGGCAATTGCGCCTGGGAAATTCAAAAGCGAGAACAGGTGATGATGATATCAATTTTGTTTGTACACTTAAATGTTATATCCATGTTTTAAAACAAAATTTGGAATCTAGTATTTTTTCCAGCAATTTAGCCTCAATTTGTTGTAAGAGGGGAGGTTCTCTTTAAAACTGTAAGGCTCATAACAAAGCCATGGAAAATTATATTTTTCCTCACTTACTGCAGTGTTCTAGATAACGTTCAAACTTAAGGCCCTGGCAAATGTGGACACACTGTTGCTCATGATGTTTCTTGGGTGAGCAAACTAGCGGGGCACAACGTAATTGTTGCG
>JAEMWC010000055.1:1225000-1297500 GCA_016490735.1 Pachyseris speciosa | reverse complement strand
TGCGGTAATTTAACTGAAAAATTCTGATGTTTACAAGGCCTGGTGAACTCGGCATACGGTTAAATTTTACTTTCTGCAACCAGAGTGGGAAAATGTCGAGGATAAAAACGCGGTCGCTGTGTTGAAAGAAAGTCGAGTTATCAGCCACATTCCATGTTACCTTGCGAACACCAAAAACCACACTAGTATAGTCACGCATGTTTCTTTTAAGTCTACCAACCAAGGATCGGTAGACTTATGTGGAAGTAAAGGACCCCAGTACAAGGGTCTTCAAACACTAAAAAATAGACAGTGCGCAAATAACCAGTGTCCGTAAAGCGGGGTTGCCGATATATGAGAGTTTATTACTCGGGACACAGAAAAGTGTTCGTTGTCCGTATTAAGCGGTGTCCGTATTAAGCTGGTTAATTTTAGAGAAACTGTATGAGCTTTCCGTCGGGACAACGGGACAATTTAAACAACTGACAGCCTGTTTTTACCTACCAAGGGAGTTGAGAAGCATTTGTTCTAAATTACGTTACACGTGGCTGATTCAGTAAGAGAAGCAATTGACCAACAAGCGGAGCGGTTGTTTATTAGTCTCTTTTAATGAGTCTCAGGATTTGCAAGTGGTGTTGAGTCAACACATCTTCTCTCAAGCCTCTCGACTTCTCAGTTCAGTTTTTTGCCTCACGGCGAGCAGGACAGTTTCCCCGGCTCGAGTTATTAGAGGGGGACGACTACAGGTTTAATTAGATTGTAGCGATAACGTTGGCTCGACTTGTGTTTCAGATGCTGAGCTGGAGTGAGGATAACACCAAAGCTCTTGTCCGATTTTTTGGCACTGCTCATCAGAGGTACGTAACAGTCCTTGTATTCGTGTTCTAAACCAGTTCTTTTGTGTATCGTCATGCACGCTTAGCGCAATATGGTACCACATAAAACCGACGTTACCCAAATGCAGACTTGTTCTTCATCAAGGCCGTTTTTAGCCTGCGTAGCATGCGCCAGAAAAGAAAAGAGAAGGGGGAAAACGGACGCGCACGAAGCGAGGGGAGCTCTCTCCCTCGCCTCGCGAGCGCGTTCGCTTTTCCCCTTCCCTTCCCCAGTTTCTAGCGCCTGCCACGCAGGCTTGACCGTTTGAAACTCGGCACAAAAGTAGACGTTGATGATTTTTAACATTATGTATAGTAATAAAAAGTATTTCGCGCGCTGTCTTATGTAGGTTATCCAGTTTACGTTTCTTATTATTTCTCTGATGTGGAGTAAAATTGTCGGTTTACAGCAGCCTATTACTTACAGTGTAGGTGCTACCTATTCTAGTCTCTTAGGGCAGATGCTCGTTTTGTATGAGGGAATCCTCAGTCTCTATGATAAATTCATGTGATTGTGTGAGGGGTGTGCTTCTGATTGTTACTTGACCATTGCTTTCTCAACAGGGCCTGGGTTGGCCGGAAACATGTCACGCCAATCACAAGCAAACCGGAAGTAAAGAAGCGTTCTCAGAGATGGGTCCAGGCTTGTGATGAGATGAAAGAATACCAGAGGCAGCTGGCTTTGTTGTACCCTGATGCTAAAAATGAAGTAACTGTGAGTTTCTGTTTTGTAAGAAAGAACATTTGCCCAATCACATTTAGCGCGAAAAACAAGCAAAACAAAACTGCAATGAACCAGTCAGAACTCGTCGCACATGCGTGGTGCAAGGGCGGGAAAACATGTAAACGGGAAAAAAGACAGAACACAAATAGGGCAAATAAAGGTTGTTTGTGAAAGATGCGAGGATCATTTTTCATTTGATAAAGATTGTTTGTTCGTAAGTGGCTTAATTTTTAGCCTGTTCCAGGCTTTCAGATATTTGGGGCGACCACGCGAGAAGGGGCGAAGAAAGTTTAGTTCGCTTCGTGTTTCGCTCTTCGCTGGCCCCAAGTATCAGAGAGCATGGAACAGACTACTTCATTCACAGCGTAAGTTTCATTCTCTGATTAGCTAAGGCGTTGTCTAAGGAGTAAACGTGTAGACTACGTTTACGATTTTCGTCGCACGCGGAAGAAGCAGCAATTTATTGTTTCAAAGATCAGGCCCGCCTTTACAACTAGTAAATTGCTTGTTGAGCTGCTGCTTTTAGGCTGCGAGTAACCTCTAATTTCGGCGATGTATTGTGGGGCGGTAGAAATACACGCGCGCGCCCGCGAAATTGCGAGGGGACGCTTCCCTCGCGTCGCGTCTCCTCGCGATTTCGCACGCGTATTTCTCCCATCTCACAATACATCGCCGAGATACTACTCGCAGTCTAGCTTCTTTAGGCTTCGCGCGAATTTACTCAATTTTATTCAATGTCATGTGACGGAGGTTTGGATGAATCATATATGAACTGCGGAGATGAAATCTTCAACGTTGAAGTCCTGAATTTTTTTCAGGCTTCTTTTCGCAATTGCATAAATTGCGTTCACAACTGCGAGGATCATTCTTCATTTGATTATCGTATATAGTCGTTTATATTTGGAGGGCAGACCTCGCACAACTTTTTTTAATTGGAAATGGTGGAAAAAGTAATATGAGGACTTAGTCTATTATCTATTATTATGTTCAAGTTTATGGTAGCATAAACTGATGTTAATAAACCTGAGATTACGCCCTACAATGCACACAGATTGTCATACTAGCAATAATTATGTCTCTATTCTCTGGTCACACAATGTTCAACATTTGAATAAGCTTTTGTACTAAGTAACTGTAGATACTAGTCCAAAGTACAAGAAAGAACAATGAACAGTTGTTTGATTACAATGTATCCTTCTCCTTTTGCAAAGTCTACTGTAACTTGATAGTTTTTCTAGACAACAAAGGTTCCATTCGTCTTATCACGCGTTCATCATGCACATGTTCTCCTCTTTATGCCGTAAATCGCCCTTTCCCAGCCAGTTCTCTAGGGCTTCGGTTCATTCAACTGCTATTTTTCCCCTCCCACCCCTCCCCCTTTTTCCTTTTTTTTTTTCTTATTTCTTTCGACTGGAACCTTTGTTTAGCTCTTTCATGTGCTTGCGATGCTTGCTATGTATTTCGGATGACCAGAAGGTCCGGAAAAATATCCACTCCAGGGTGTGGACCCCCGGTCCCACCTGATCTGTACTCCACCCAGGAGAGCCACCCCTCCTGGTTCCCCTTAGTTCCTGTACTGGGGGATATGGGCCTCACCCCCGGAGACTGATCAGGACTCCTGTCCTGGGTGGCTACCCCCGGTACCACTCGATCTTGTCTCCCCCCAGGAGAGCTTCTCTCCTGGTCCTCTTACCCCTGGATTTAAGCGCTTCCCTGCCACCAGAATTTTGCCCATTACTTTCTTGTGTACTTTCTGTGTGATATCTGTGTGAACCTTTGTGCGAAACCACTGCTAATTGAAAGAGTTTATTAATAGTTCCTCTTGTCATTTATCTACCTATATTGATATTAAATTATTATTATTGTTGTTGTTGTTGTTATTATTAACAGGAGGCAATTCTTAATGACAGAAGAGCGAGTCAGCTACAGTTGCTGATGAAGTTGAATTTTTTACGTTTTTTCTTTTGTTTCAGATATCGTCTCCATCCCCGGGCAAAACGCAGTCTAAGGAAATTCAGACTGATGTCTCCCATAAGCAAGAGGAGAAAGACAAGATTAAGCAGTTAGAGGAAAAACTAAGGCAACAAGAAGAAGAGCTAAATTCGGTAAAAGCCGACCTTGATTGCGAACGAGAAAGAGCCAAGCAGCTTATAGAAGATGTGAAACGGAGAAAGGAGGAACAAAACCAGCGAGTGTTGCGTGACAAGTCTGTTAGTGAGCAGAGTTGTGATAAAATGTCCGAGAACTGCAGCAGCAGCGGTCCAACGATTGATCTTTCTGCCACCAGGGATCAATCCAGTGTTATTAAAATGTTACAGGATGCGCTCGAGCGGGAGCGGCAAGAGAAAAAAGAACTCATCGAAAAGGTCACGCGAGATGCGCAGAAGAACAAAGAGCGTGAGGTCCAGCAAGCTGTAAAGAGAGCAGTCAACAAGGAGAGACTGGAGCGAGAACGCGTCACGGACGAGGCGGTGAAGAAGGCGGTAGAGAAATCCAAGCAGGATAGGGAGAAATATATTCAAAAAGCGCTTCAGATCGCCAAGGACGAGGCCGAAAAATCCGTGCAGGAAGCGGTGAACCTGGCGAAAAAGAAACAGTGGTGTGCGAGTTGCCGCGCCGAGGCGTTTTATCCGTGTTGTTGGAACACAAGTTATTGTACTTTAGAGTGTCAGAAAACCCATTGGTGTTCTCACAGGTTCCACTGCATGAGGGTCCCTTGTAACTGCAGTAGAGATGGCCCTATGACGCGCACGTGACGTCAGTTATTACCATGGTAATTAGGAGCTGCGCCGATTTGCCGTGGAAGGGTGATGTAAAAAAGTATGCTAGTACAGCGGTTATGCGATGACTTGAATTGGATGGTTAAGAAGAGGATGGCTGACAATAGTCGAAGCTGGTATGGTTGAAAAACGAGGAGTTTTTAGCTCAGCTTCATAGGTGAGAATCAGCATCTAGCCTTCACGTATCAATATCGTGTAAATTTTCTTCCTTCGTCCGAAGCTCATAACCGTCTTTTTCTGAAGGCAGTCCCGTCTTTTCATTCTTTTCGTACATCAGTTTCTGGTTATAGAAAGAGCAGTCTGTAGCTGATATGGTTGAAAAACAAGGAGTTTTTAGCTCAGCTTCATAGGTGAGAATCAGCATCTAGCCTTCACGTATCAATATCGTGTAAATTTTCTTCCTTCGTCCGAAGCTCATAACCGTCTTTTTCTGAAGGCAGTCCCGTCTTTTCATTCTTTTCGTACATCAGTTTCTGGTTATAGAAAGAGCAGTCTGTAGCTGATATGGTTGAAAAACAAGGAGTTTTTAGCTCAGCTTCATAGGTGAGAATCAGCATCTACCCTTCACTATCAATATCGTGTAAATTTTCTTCCTTCGTCCGAAGCTCATAGCCGTCTTTTTCTGAAGGCAGTCTCGTCTTTTCATTCTTTTCGTTCATCAGTTTCTGGTTATAGAAAGAGCAGTCTGTAGCTGATATGGTTGAAAAACAAGGAGTTTTTAGCTCAGCTTCATAGGTGAGAATCAGCATCTACCCTTCACTATCAATATCGTGTAAATTTTCTTCCTTCGTCCGAAGCTCATAGCCGTCTTTTTCTGAAGGCAGTCTCGTCTTTTCATTCTTTTCGTTCATCAGTTTCTGGTTATAGAAAGAGCAGTCTGTAGCTGATATGGTTGAAAAACAAGGAGTTTTTAGCTCAGCTTCATAGGTGAGAATCAGCATCTACCCTTCACTATCAATATCGTGTAAATTTTCTTCCTTCGTCCGAAGCTCATAGCCGTCTTTTTCTGAAGGCAGTCTCGTCTTTTCATTCTTTTCGTTCATCAGTTTCTGGTTATAGAAAGAGCTGTCTGCGATGATACTAAAGCCTTAACACAGTACCAAACCTGTTACTGGTACATGCGTGATAGAAGAGTATATTTTAGTTTAGTGGCACATTCCACAGTTTTTAAGTTATTTCTTGTCGCCAAGTTTGTTTTCAGCTGTGTCATCGAAGAAACCGCCCAGTAATTAGAGTTCTTTTTCAAGTGTAAACTACTTCAATAGGTAGGGCTGTTTTAATTCACATAGTTCAACTACGGATAGTTAGATAGTTTGGGTGGTACATGTGCACTCGTTACCCGGTGCGAGTCTTCGTTCAACCTTTCACAGGTTCCTTTCATGCTATTTTTCTACTAGCGGCCGCAGGAACGGGTTTTGCCGTCATTGCGTGACGCTTGACGGCGGGAGGCCTGGTATTCAGGCTTCTCCAGACTGTAACCAATCTCGTACCCAGGGTCCTCGGGCTGTTTTGTCAGCGGGTGGACGCCCGGGGAGACTCTGGGATAATGGACCGCCATTTTCCCAGAAAATATGGGGTAAAAGAATGCGGGCCAGCTAATCAAAAAAATTGATTTTTTCCCATTATCCCAGAGTCTCTCCTGGAGACCAACCGCTGGCCAAAGAGCTCGAGGACTCTGGGCACGAGATTGGACTGTAACCAGCCAGTTACGCGTCACGCGTCACGCATTCGTCGACAAAGAGAGATGCATCATCCATAACAACTACGTAGAACCCAGGCAGCAAGAGTGGGCACTTTGTTTATATGGTCTGTTTTTGCAACATTTTCAAATATCATAGAATATTGTAAATAGATTTTTTTCATGTTATGGGTTCATGTTTTAGGTTGAGGTTTATTTGTTTCGTTTGGATGTGTTATGAAACATTTTGTCCGGCAATGATGTTATCAGTGTTGCCAGGCAGGAGGATTTTTTTGTTGTATTCGCGATGTTGCATTGTTTCAATTTATTTTTAAATTTAGCTGGTGAAGGACAGTTTCTTTTTTATACAGTAAACGCCCTAGCATTCTAATGTTTAAATGTAGTTTCGGTTTAAAGCCTGGTTTCCGAATAGAGCGGTTTTCCATCGTCCAAGATTTGCACTGTGACGTCATCGCCCAACTGTTCTTTGGCTGTGAGCGAGTTGAGATCGAAAAGTTTATTGGAATTGCGATTTTGGTGTCGGTTTGTTATCAACAGCACATACACGAACAGAAGGTAGCAAAGCTCTAAAGTACCTGCAAAAATAAGTTTTCATTCACATGCAAATTTAACTCAGTTCATGCGAATGGTTGAGCACCTGGCCTCGCTTTGAAAAAGAGGCCGAAGTTAATTTGAAAATGACCTATCGGTTTCATATGTAAAACAAATAACCTATATTTGCGAGTATCGATATTTTTGTGGTAACAAGGACCGTTGAATGATCGAAGTGATCCTTAGGAGACAGGACGAAGGTCAGTAGTGCTCGTTCTAATAGCAGTTGTTTCAAACGCGTTTTGGGCACATAACGTAAACTGCCGCTTAAAAGACCCCCCCTGTTCAGTGTTTTGTATCGAAATTAAGTTGATTTAACGCTAAATTTTAACCAGTACATGAAAAACGTATTTGCATCAACACTACTGTAGCTCGTTTGGAAACGTTTTTTATAGGCCCTCCTAAAACCCCTTACGAAACTGTATAAGCCCAGGGCTTATAAGCGGACGTTTACGGTATTTCGTGTGATGGCTACGATCGCCCAACAACGCTTTTTCTTTCAATGATTTGTCGGAGCAATCAACTGGAAACCAGGCGCCATTTATGCGTTTCTAAAAATTTTGCAAATATGTATTTTGTATGATATTATTGTCCTCTCGAATATCTATTTTTGTGATCCCGTCTAAAGAGAATAGCTTATAAATATGACAGTCAAACAAGACGAGGCTTACGAACGCTTAATGTGAAAATAGAAAATGTTAACAGCAACTGGAATACTTAAAGTGGTTGCTTAGATTTGATATGAGTTAGAAACGAAAATATAATATTTTTTAAGTCATCATAAAGGGTTAACGTATGGTTAAATAATTGCTGACATCTTGAATAGCCCTTTTCAGCCCAAGCTTTTCGATAAAGTTCATGCTTCTTCGTGCAGGCCTTATTTTTTGGGTGGTGAACCATAAAGCAAGTCTGTTTCTTTGTTGTGTTGTCAGTCTGATCGATGTTGTTCCATACCCATTCTCTGTTGTCGTTTGGATCTGGAAAGCCTGTGAACTAGCTCTTCGAAGGGGTAATGGTGTGGAGGAAGCGCCAAGAGATGGCTCGAGGAAGGGGCAGGGCAGGAGGCTAGAGGATGGGTTCCGCCGTCCCCAGCCTCGGCCTCGGCTAGCCTTACCCCACTTCAAAGTTTGGTTTATTAACGGAGTTGATAATGTAAATTGATCACCGTGTAGGGATTCAAAAAGCTGACATTTCGAGTGTTAGCCCTTTCGTCAGAACGGCGAAGGGCTAACGCTCGAATCGTCAGCTTTTTGAATCCCTGTACGGTGGTCAATTTACCTTATCAACTCCGTTGATAAACCAAATTTTCGTGTTTCACTCCCCCACTGACGCAGCACTACTGTTTCTTTAGAATCTAACCTCCTTTATTCATATTCTCTACTTCACTCGCACCCTTTCTTTCACCTTATCCCTTCTGAAGCCTGTTCACAAGAACCCAGGGTAGGAACTTGAGCACAGACCTTCGTGAGCCGCGCAAAATTTATAGTTTCATTTCTGACACTACTAGCAAGCCACCGAATACCAAAACAACGGTAGTCCATTCGCTGGGAAGAGACACGAGCAAGTCATCTAAGCGGGTATTTTACTTGCAGTTGCTGTGTGTGACTCACAAACGTCTGGACTTTAAAAGTTCCTTATTGTATTCTTTGCGACGTAACTCCCGACTTGGCATATGGTACACCACCCATTTCTTGGTCATTGGTCCATCTCTTGTAAATTGGTCCAGTCTGGTCAGCCTCTTTCTCTTGGTGGACCCAGTATGGCTCAACCGGTGTAGCATCCTACCATGAATTAAAAGGAAGTGGGCTGAAAGGAGTTGAAATCCCGAAATTTACGCTATGCGAATTGAAAGCTAAAATATGTAGCTGGAGCCAAGGTTTATTGTCCACACCATACTCTTTTGTATAATTCTCTACATTTACCTTTTCGTGAGCTGTGCGCACCAAAGTTTCCATTTTCGATAAAGTCTCGCATTTCATACAAAAAGAGATTTGTTTTTGGTGTACAAGTAACGAAGGTGTCAAAATCTAAAAACTCACATTCACACACCAGTTTACAGGCCAAATGTTGTGTTGACTTACTTGACTACCACCATAGCAAGGACCTCCTCGACAATTCGAATTCTATAACTTAATCAGTTGTCCAAATCGGAATTTAGAAAATATATTAACTTTCACTTGTAACGTTGATCGAGTTTCTTCGAAGCTGGATTCGTATTCTGATTGGTCGCTGAGGATAACAGCGAAACTATGTCTCGTGCTTTTGCGTTGGCCGATATAACTCTTCATTCTCACAGAAAACCTTTGGTGTAATTTTCTACTCTTTTTGTGCAATTCTTATCCAATTACAAAGGAGCTTAAGTTATGAGATAGGTACGTTAGCATTTAGTTTTCATCACTGCGCATATGTAATTGTTAGGTTAATATTCAATTGTAATACCGTCGATTGCATCTACCCGTGAACGCACGCGTCCAAAACATGTTTTCACTCAAACGTCTGCGTTTCAGGTGTCAAACTTTAAAGTTTTCCCGCCCAAATGTGAAGTTTCAGCTAGTGTTTCACTACTCGCAGGGATATGTTTTCAGTCAACAAGAATGAAAGAAATTATCAAAAAGGCGTCCTACTTTCAATATATATCATAGATATCAGTGGAGGGATTTTCGCTGACTTTTCTCAGATTTCTTGACTGCGTTGACAGTGAATTGAACCACGAGAACATCGAAGGAACCTCATAGCTGGGCGGGAAAACTTTAAAAGTTTGACACCTGAAACGCAGACATTTGACCTCACGTAAAAACATGTTTTGGGCGCGTGCGTTCACGGGTAGATGCAATCGACGGTATAAAGGGAATAGAAAGTCGTTTAATTTTTCGAAACGACTGTGGCGAATCGAATGGAAGCATCGTTTGTTCGCCCAGGAACCGCCTCTGTTCAATTCCACCCACGATCGAGTTGACGACAATGGAAAAAAGCTGGCCAAAACTGATCTAAGTAGGAAATAAGTACAGTCCTTAGCTTCTCTTAGCTCTAGAACTGATCTAAAACATCTCGAAAAACTGGCGGACTTGCGCGCAGGACGAAACTACTGTACTGAACACAATAGATAGATATACAATTAAAAACAATTAAACGGACATTTGTAAGGGGTTGGGAATGAGGGTTCTATGAATAATTTCTGAGTTGCTAATTCAAAATTTCAGTTTATAATCCATGTCTCCAGCTGTGTTGGCGTGGTATAAGTTGAAACTCTGCAAAGTGACAGAACGTTTCGAATGTTTAGTGTATTTATAAGTAGTATTTATTAATAGTGGTACGAGAAAGAACTTTAACAATTTTACCTCTGTCTGATAACTTGGCTCTGCTGTACTCTTTGTTCAGTCTTACTATTACGACTTACTGTATTTTTAAACCTATAAACACTAAGTTAGAGTTTGTTAACGTCCTTTTTAAGAAAATTACACGAAAAATTTTTGAGGAAATGTTTTTGCAAGTTCTTAATAGACGTAGGGAAGCATTCGTGAGAAATTTAAAGTAGCGGGGACAGCGATCTTTTAATGAAAATCGTAATTTTGTTAAAGCTGTTACTGCGCAGTGTAAAGCAGTGTACAATTGAGTGGATACTGTTTTCAGCGAATAAAAGTAGTCCAATATAATTATGTGCGTCAAATTTTGTCTTTGCTCTTTCCGCGCCCATTTATGTGAATGGATTTACTGAAATGAAAGCTGAGGCGATTGTTGCCTGCGAATTGGTACATGAACTTTTGGGAACTAACCTTCCAGGATTTCAAGCTTGACTCTTCGTTAAAAACATGTAGTGTTCATCTCGTCTCGCGACTGAGAGAAATCGAACAGAGAGATATGCTTCACAAATTAATGTGATGTGGTAAGCTGAAGCCACTCTAAAGGGCACTAAGGCCACATGGTAGCGGGCATTACCCCTTAAATATTGAGCCCAAGTATTAGCAGCCATTGCCTGGTTTCATACCGTGAGGTACTGGGTCGAAAGCAGACTTTAGCGGACAAATTAAAAAAACAAACAAACAAACAAACACCGCGCCCGCTCTTGCGAAGGAAACGGCGTTCATATCACGTGCTTATTGTTTCAAAAACAAAAGGAGGTACAACTCCAATGCCACTTCGTGGCCGAAGCCATGTTTTATTTGTAATTGTCCGCGAAAGTCCGCACTCGACCCAGTACCTCACGGTATGAAACTAGGCAATGGACAGCTGGTTCTTCTCAATAGCTGCTAATGCTTGGGCTCAATTTTTGCTTTGGTAAATTTAAGGGGTAATGCCCGCTACCTTGTGGCCTTAGTGCCCTATAGAGTGGCTTCACCTTACCACATCACATTAATTTGTGAGGTATTCTTGTCACTCCAGCTACATCCCACAAGCTTTACGTTTATAGAGAGATCTGCTTATTGGTCGGATGCTATAATCACTGGGAGCGTGAAACAGGGAAAGGAGCTTCAGCGAGGCCTGGAATTAAACCCTCCCCTCTCTGGCTGGCAGACAACTTGCAAAATGATCTCAGCCGCAGTTGTTGAAATTTTTTACTTATTTATTTATTTATTTATTTATTTGTTTATTATTATTGTTAATTTTTTTTTTTTGCAAATGTAGAAATTTTTCGATTCGCAGGGATTCTCGTCGGTGGTCACGTAGCTTTTTACTGTGCACTCTCGTTCGATCAAGGGAAGATAACGAGTACAGCATTTTCATTTAATTACCGAGCAGAAAACCTTTCGACGTGCCACTGATCAAGGTGTGTCAAACATGAGAACTTATACCGAGGATTAGCCTAGCTACGTGGTAGGAGCTGGAAAGGGGAAGGAAATCAGGCGAGCGCGCCAGATTTTCCGCTTCCTGTCCCCTTTCTAGCCTGCGTGCAGGGGGTCTCCTATTTCCTTTGTTGCACGCGGGAAAGGGACAACTTTTCCACTTGCAATAAAGTAAATAGGAGACGTCTGCACGAATGCTATCTCCTTTCTAGCGCTTGCAGGGTCATGCATTATGCATGTCGCATGCAAGTTATGCAAGCGCTCGAGGCCCTCGGTTGTGGACTGGTATCTAATACGTTAAAATGCAAAATGGCGGATTGTTTGGATGCAGTTGCCTGCTAAGCTGCGGCGAGATTATGCAACGATAAACATCGTTCTCCCGTCTTTGCAAAGACGCTGTTTCACAAAACATCTGGAATCAAGAGAAAGAGGAACATGCTGCTCAAATGTGTCTTGCAGACATCGAGAAGACGATGTTTTACCTTCGCCTCGACGAGCATCGTATCGTCCAAAGGACAACTTTCTTCTCACAAACTTGACTCTTTTTCATCTTCTGCAGACTTCAGCTTCTTTACTCGATCACTTTCAAGCCGTCGAGAACACATTTCTTCAACCCATGCAATGGAGGCATGGTATATCAATGAATACGGGTCTAATGATTTACTAGAATTTGGAAGACAACCTTTGCCGAGTCTGCGAAGGTCTACAGATATTTTAGTTCGCGTACATGCGGCCTCTGTTAACCCCATAGACTATAGAATGCGAAGTGGTTATGGAGAAACACTTTTGAATGTGTTGAGGAAAATAGAAAACGTGGACGAATTTCCGCTCATTTTGGGAAGAGATTTCTCGGGCGAAGTGGTGAAAACGGGACGGTTAGCTAGAAGGTTTCGACCGGGAGATAAGGTGAGTTGATTGGGGGGTGATTCTTTCCCCTTTCACCTCATTTAAAAGAGGAAGCATGGTATATCAATGAATACAGCTCTCCTTCTTTCCTTTCCCAGCCCCAGCCCTACCCCCTACATCCCTACATCCCTACCCAATACCCCCCACCCCCAACCTCTCGGGAGAGCTTTTTTTTTTTCTTCTCCCACTTCTAACATTGGTACCTCACTGGTACCTCCCCTAGTAGCTTTTCACCCAGTATCTTACCCTCAGGGAAAACAGTGATAGTACAAGTACAAATGAGGCTAAATTATAACACACCCAAAAAGGTCCAGTTAGTTTTGAGCTAGACCCTAGAAAGTTCAAATATACCCGGAGTGCAACCTAAATCCACTCCAGGAAAAATTAAAAAAACAAGAGAACCAAGGACCAGCTTTCTTAATTTCTCAGCTATCCATACCAGGAAACAAACAATTAACAGAAGTCCACAAGTCACCAATTTCCCACACAGAAAGACCTTCACAATGCCTTGTCATGTCCTTGAGGACCCTCTCCCTCGAGATTAACACATTGAAAAGGTGGGAAAATCCCCAACCCCACTCTCCTGTCACCCACTGTTGGGCCCCTTCCCATCCCAGGTAAAAACATTGTTTTACCAAAGCTATTGTTTGTCCACTTTTAGGTGTGGGGCACACCTAGTGTCATTGCAGGAGGAACACATGCTGAATTTGTAGTTGCAAGTCAAGATGAGGTATTATCAATTCATTTAGCATTATTTAGTATTGAATGTATTTGCAAGATTTTAATGAATTTTTAAGATTTAAATCAGCTAGATGAAGTTCAAAATTTAAAAGAATATTGGGTAGGTTAGTGTACAATCCCCTCTACTTACCTAATTTCAGCAATTTTACTGATATGAGAATTCCAACATTGAAATGGAGAGGAAAGGGCAGTCACATGTCTGATATGGATGTGTATTACTTTAACCCTTTGGCTCCTGAACATTTTGCCAAAAAACACATTTTAAAGCTTGTTGAGCCCTTTTCTGGTCAGAATCTAGCCGAAAAGAACCAAAACTGCCATAAACTCTGTTTCCCGATAGAGCTCCTGGCGTCCTTCTGTTCCTGATGCTTAATTTGAGCTTTCCAAGTTTGGACATATGCGCAGAAAGCAAAATTTGGAGATAGTTTTTGGGCTGAAAAGTTTCCCCGCCTCCTCGCCTTCTACCTTTCGCTCCCTCTCCTCCCCTTTTCTTTTTCTTTTCTTGCCTCACTTTCTTTCTCTCTTGCTGGGCATTTTCTGGGCTTCCTTTCGGTGGGAAGAGATTTTGGGGAAAACTTTTGGGATCGTAGGATTAGATGGAAGGAAGTGCAGGTGGGTAGTGGAACAAGATTTTCACTCAAATTTTTGGGTCAACATCATTTGTTTTTTGTTTTGTGTTTTCTCCGGCCTGTTTGACGGAATCATGCTCATTTGGGTATGGTTTGAAAAAGATAGATAGATAGATAGATAGATAGATAGATAGATTGATAGATAGTTTATTCTGATCAAAATCGCAGCCAAAGGCTGAATTAGATTAATCGTTACAATAATAAAATCTAATAAAAAGTAAGAGAAATATAAGAAAATACACACATATCTCTTCTCCCTACACATGTTACATGGTAAAGTTGTCTGTGAGCGTTAAAACTGATGACATCACAAGTGGTACGAGGGACGTGGTTCTGCACAGTCGGTTTTGGCCAGTGTAGGAGTCAAAGGGTTAAGATGGTTTTGTATTTGATCTTCTGTCATCACTTTTTTCCTAGGTTTTCCTGTGATATCTGATGAGAACTGCTGCTTAAACATTCTGTTGTTAATGAGTGACTTGGTTGCTTTGGATGGTAGCAGAGCATAATTATTTTGGTTTCTCCTCAAAGTGATCATGTTGTCCTTGAACAATCTGCTAATTGCTTGATGTTGTCCTCTCCACTTTCATGTAAATTATGCTTAGCAGGGGAACAAGAAACATTGTAAAATGCCAGATGTGGGAAGTTTACTAGACTAGAAATGCTTGAATAGTATCCCATCTAAGCAGAAGTAATTGTTCATCCTACAATTAAAACTAAAATTTAATTTATTGGCTTCTGATTTTCCTTTTTTTTTTGCCATTGATTTGAACACCTGGACAGTAGATATCTATTAAGCCTGCCAACTGGACACATGCTGAAGCAGCATCCCTTCCATATGTAGCCTGCACTGTCTGGACAGCACTTGTCAGTAGAGCAGGTCTTAATCCTGACACCTGCCACAATAAACAGTAAGTGTAAAGTCTAGCCCAATGTATTCTCAATTTTATAGCATGCTTTCTTGAAAGGTTATTAAAATAGTAGAAATTGAATTTCTGGCACAATCAACCTAGAGTACATAAATACTAGTTTTTCAGACCCCAAACGTTTTTTTTTTTTTTTTTAGTTCTGAGAAGCATGCACCAGATGTCTTACATGGTTAATTTTAATTATTTTCTTTAGTGTCCTTGTTCTTGGTGGGTCTGGTGGAATTGGAAACTTTGCTGTCCAGGTACCCACATAGTGATGATTGTTCTATGATTATTTATTGTAATGCAAAAGTGACTTGTCGCAAACAACCATGTGTGAGCATGTATCTAGTTTTCTGAGCAAGCGGTGTTGGCCATGCCAAAATAGAACTCTTTTCCCCCACCCCTGCCTATGGCAAGAAGAAGTCAAACCAGACCAGTGCATTGATAAAGACAATTCACCAGTTGGCAGGATTTGTTAAATGCCAGTATTTCCTTGAAAGTGGCTCATGACATGCCCATATGTGCCATTTTGAAGAAATTCAAGGGTCAGCTATTCAAAATGGCGTGTCCTATTTTCAAAGCGATTCCACTGGTTAGCGGCTTCCTTAAACAGAAAGCACCTTAAATGGGGTTGGCAGGGTGTTCATTAGCATCGTAGATTGGAGAATTCTCCGGCTACTATGCAGAATTCTCCTGCTAAATTTTGCTTGCTCCCTGAAAGAGCTTTGCATTTTCATAATAATTCTCCTGTTACTTTACACTATTCTCCTGTTACTACAATTCTTAATGAAAACCCCGGGCTGGGGGTGGCTTAGAAGCTTAAGTTTATTGAAAGAAAATATGAAGCTAAACTGGAATTTCTAGAGGGAAGAGGATCCAAAATGACTTCACGTGGGAGGAGCATGGATATTTTCTTGAACAATGCAATGTCTCTTTCCTTGTGCCCTTATATTTTTGTTTATTTTTTCATTTATCATTGTAAATTGTAAAGCACTATTGATCTTTCCTTTATTGTAAATAGTGCTATATATGAAATAGAGTATTGTGATTATGATTATGATTATGATTATGATTATTATTGTTATTATTATATATTATTATTATTTTTATTATTATTATGATTGTTATTATTATTCAAGCCCACTTTGTGAGATAAGGGAACGTATACTGCGGAGGAGTGGAGGTTGATCACATAAAACCAGGAAAATGATATTTTAAGATAACTAATTTTGTAAATTGTAACAGCATATTGTTTGTTTTAGCTGCTGAAGGCCTGGGGCGCTATTGTTACCAGTACATGTGCAACAGATGCTGCAGATCTTGTTGCTGAACTTGGGGCAGATCATGTGGTAGATTATGGTTCATCTAACATGAAGGAAGAACTAGAATCAGTAGGAGGGTACGTGGCATTGTGTGCCAAGAATCATTACAGTATTTAAAAATTACCTGGGCTGAGTTGTCAGGGCCACTTTTTAAGCTGCTAAGGGAGTCACAAGGGCACTTTCCTTTTGCATGGGAATTTTCCGGGGAGAATTTTCTGTTAAAAGAAACAGGACAATTTCCAATTTTCCTCAATCAAAATGGAACAGGACGAGAGTCTTCCTTTTGCACTGAGTCACTCTTTATGAGACAGGGTACTAATAAAAGCAGCACCAAACCGCGCTTTTAATTCATCAAGTGGCATGAAACTAGAGGGACGCTGCAGATGGTACAGGATTTTTCGATCATTCCGGTAAAAACGAGAAAAGAGGAATACCTCATAAGGAATTCCTTTTTTCCGACAAATTTCCAGTGGAAATGTCTGTTAACTCACTGAAAGTTCAACAAGTTAGGGAACTTGACGCCAAAGACAATGAAATCTACGCTAAATTTAAGCCACCAGCAAGTTGGCAATTAACTCGACTTTAAGCTGTTTAATCAGGTTGGTAAGCAAATCCTTCATGGAATGTTCGGTGAGAAGAACTGCCTTGTGAATACACAGTTCACATAGATGATGAAAATAAGAGAAATGTGCTTCTAACGAGTAATTTTGCTTTAACATAATCAGGAGTTCTCTTGTTGCCTTCCGCCCCATCTCTTAGCCTCCCTAAAAAAGGATATTAACAAAAAGAAGAGAATAAAGATGTGAGTGATCATCGCAGTTATGAACACTACTTACTTGAAGCAGTAGTGAAACGAAAGCCTGAAAAAAATACAGGCCTGTATGGGAATCGAACCCACGACTTCTGTGATACTGGAAAAGAAAAGAAAAAGAAACGAAGTGGAAAGGAAAAGAAACATCAGACACTCAAAAGTCACTCTGATATAATCAGTATTATATCATTAATTAAGTTTATTAGCTGTTTAACTATTACAGTGATACCCTCTATAAATAAAGTTTTGATTGGTCGACTCTGTTCTTTATGTACTGACTGTGGATTTTATATTCTATTTTGGCTTCCTCTGCCAGTGTGATAGCTAAACCAGGGTGGATCGTATTTTCTTTTTAGTTTTGACGTCATCCTTGATCCATTTGGAGGAGAAGTTGGAGAAAACTATACCGGGCTTCTTTCCAAGTGGAAAGGAGCTATTTATGTGACACTTTCCCCTCCTGTCCTGAGAAAAACAGATGAATTGGGTGCTGGGCTGGGACTGCTGGCTGCTGGACAATCCCTTACTTCATCTGCACTTCAGAAGGTACAACTATCTCATGGAACTGTCACAACTCTTATGACTAAAACATGAATATAAGTTTGGTTTCCTTCAGTTTGTTGCTTTGAGAGAGTTGAAAAATATTGAAGTTGGACTTACTCATCTTCAGTTTTTTGACAGAAGAAAAAAAAAATCTCGAATCAAGAATACAGACAATCGGCAACACACTTTTGACCTTTAGTGCCGTTGTTTTTTGTATTTCTCACTTCGTCTTTAACCAGTTTATAAAGCTCTCAAACTTGCACGTAGTTAATAAGCGACACAGATATTCGACGGCTCAGTGTACCACACACGCGGGACGGTAAGCCTGTAGTTTGAATGGGTGACACCTTCTCTAATGCACCCACTGCACATTTTTAGGCGCATTTTCTCTGACTTTTGGAAGTGTTGCAGTGGCGAATACTTATACTGTTCCCAACCGACACATATCTTGAAGTATAACTCCAAACGTATCCCCTACTCTTGTTCATCAGTGATGATTGGTGCGGCAGCCTCGCAGCTCCTATAAGCTCTAAATTTCACTGGCGGGGGTAGTGTCGCAGCCCTATTGTTTTAGTGCTAGGGTCCATTGTTTGTGTTTGTTCTTTTGTCGCACCTGAATTAAGGGTGGTCTCCCATCAGGTGAGACCTTGTAAGAGCTGCGAGGTGCCCCATTGATGTGCCTGGTAACGTTTACTTTCATTGTTCTTTTCTCTTTGCAGGCACTGTGCAGTGGTAGTTTAGTTTCTTGGGGGTTCTTTAACCCAAACGGACCGGCACTGGATCACATACGATCTCTTTGTCAGTCAGAAAAGGTATACAATCGTTCGCCGCTATACAAGTTGAGAGCCAGACATCTGAGGAGATTATGACCGAAAATACTCTGAACCAAATGTTGAGACAATCACTTCTGAGATAGACTGCGAGTAGTCTCTAATTTTGGGCAATGGATTGTGGGGCGGGCAAAAGACACGCGCGCGCGCGAAGTTGCGAGGAGGCGCGACTTCGCGAGCTCGTGTCTTTCGCCCGCCCCACAATCTATTGCCGAAATTAGAGACTACTCGCAGTCTACTTCAGAGACTGTCAGCTAGCTAACGACAGAAATAAAATGCCGTGAATAAATGCTATGTTATGTCATGTCATGTGTTATGTTGTGTTGTGTTGTGTTGTGTTGTGTTGTGTTCGGTTGTGTTATGTAGTGTTATGTTATGTTGTTATGTTATGTTTGCAACAGGTTTGTTTTCCTTTCAAAGAGTAAACGTACTAAGCGCTCGCACGCATTGTGAATGAAGTGCATTTAACTGAGTTCTGATTTTATGAGAATGAATACAGCTGTTTCGGGAAAGGTTGTCCTAAAGAAGAGAAAAACGTACGCGACAATATCGAAAGGCATGATGGGTAGGGCTAGGCCCGGAGTTTATAGTGTTTCAGCGCGATGGACGGAGATCGTGTGAATGTAAGTTTGCGCGTTCTAAAAGAACATAACAAGAGAAGGTTATACGTGGTCCCTATAAATTCTGCGCCGGAAGCTTCACTTCTGCTCTCGTACTGATAAGGCTGTATCCACGACAGAGCAGTAAACAAAAACAAAATATTCATAAATTAATGAAAACATCGATCTGTTGAACTGATTTGCATTTTCAGTCGGTAAATTGTAATTGACGGGCTACCAATAAACTCTTTTCAAACCTTTTTCCGGCTGAAACGATTCCGATTCAAATATAGCAAAACGCTAGAAATACTACGCTCTGATCCTGTCTGTTCCTGAATTTCGTGTGAGATCTCTGCAAGCTTTCCATCTGGACGTTGCGGTACCGCAGTGATTGCTTCCATGATTACAAATTCCACGTGCGGATGCATAATAAAACTATTGGTCGTCGGAAATTTTGTGCTTTTACTTCTCCAGTATCAAGGAATTTTAACACAGGGCTGGAACGTTTTTGGCGTCATGTACAGAGCAGCTGCTACTTCGTCTACACTGTATCCTAAAAACTCTTTCTCCATATTGCTCGCTATCGCAGGTCTTCACTGTATGGTCGCGGCCTCGCCAGTTCTGGACGTTCAAAAGAATATTCAATGTCCCAGATTATGTCCCAGACTACCCTTCGGGATTGTCGCGTACGCTTTTAACTTAGGACAGCCTTTCCCGAAACATCTATATATGAAAATCATATATTTGAACTGCGGATTAACGATTGAATGTATGAATGATTATCGCAGTTATGAACACTACTTAAGTAGTAGTGAAAATAAAGCCTGAAAAAAATCAGGTTTGTATGGGATTCGAACCCAACACCTCTGCGATACCGGTGAGTTCAGGTTTGCTGCTAAGTGATATTTTAGTTTATTGTCTCATTAATATTCATATTTTCGATTATCCGGACTTGCGATTAACCAGACTATTTACTTCATTCCCGGCAAGTCCGGATAATCGAGGTTCGACTGTAATCTGATTGTGAAATTGGTTAGACCACAGTTAATCTTTATTTGTAATTTTATTTTTCTCCCTAGATAAAACCCGTCATCCAAGAATTGTTTCCATTTTCCAAGACCAATGAAGCTTACGCTAAACTCGAAAGCGGCCATGCAAGAGGAAAGATTGTTATAAGCGTGACTGCGGACGAAGAAACCAATGAAAAACAGTTTATGTAAGAGGGTGTTTGTGAAAATCTGCGACTGTTGTTGAATACCGTAGATGTATGCTGTGAGCATTCCGTCTTTTCTCAGTGTTGAAGGTAATCAAGCGAGTGCGCGCCAAAGTCATCCACTTGGCGTCGAATTTGCGGGCGTAAGGCAGGCGATTTGACCGTGTTCCACTACTTCCGCACTTCCCACTGAGAGACAAGGAAGATCATCAATAAACCGAGGGATAACGGGCCACGGTGTAATTGTGCAAACTGTTGTAGAGGTTTCCAACCGCTCTTGGTGATTCCATGATCTACAATCAACCTTTCGAGGTCTAATAGTGATCAGCCTGTAATTTCTCCTTACCAAATCACTACGTGAGCAAACATACAGGTCATGAGAATAAGGGACATGATCGCTAAGTTCTCTCGTCTAGTATCATACGTGAAACAGTGAGGAAAATGCATGTTTATGTTAGGGCGGGAAGGGTTGAGTGCGTTCGGGATATTTAGTGCACAAATTTTCGGGATACGGGATATAATGGAACCAAATGGTCGAGAAAGCAGCAAATGATTCGCGATTTTTGAAAAGATCAAGATGTTAATTTTAATTTTCATTTGCAAAACATGTTTCGATGTGCCGGATTCCCATCTTCTCAGTTACAAAAGTTAAGTATTTTAAAAACTGAATTTTTTCTCTACGTGATAAATTCAATTTTTTCAAATACTTTTTGTAACTGACTAAGATGTGTCACATCGAAACAAGTTTTGCAAATTAACAAACATTCTGATCTTTTTTGAAAAATCGCGATATGGGATATACATTAGAGTCATTAGAAAACGTCTCCTCAATCGTCTCACAGTACAAAACTTGACATTTATGATGCCTTTAATTTTGGTCACTTCTAATCCGCTCATGTTAGAGCAGTTCTTCAGATCGATAAACTAACGAAAACAACCTTGATAGCATGCTTCTGTTGAAGATTATTTCTCATTCTGGGCTTTCTTCGAATGCTGTACATAGCTTAGAGAGCTTGGATCTCGCAGTCGTCGAAGTTTCAGTGTTTGCACTCCTTTGCACCTTTTACTACTGCACGCCGGACCTATTCCACTTTATTTCTCTAGCGCCAATTCTTTCATTTTGATGAACGAGTTTGATAGAAGATTTGCGTTCCGTTTGTGGCCGGCAATATTGGCCCACAAGTTGGGTTGCTCGGATCTTGAACTCCATTCTTCCCGCCGGCCGGAAATTGGACCTCCAGGAATGGTAGGCCAGGGCATTGTTTCAACGATACTCTTGTTCTGTTGGGACCCGATGCCTTTTGCTTTCAGGGTCGACATTGATTTCTTCCGCTTTCGGAAGAACGCATCAGAAATAATTTTCTAGCGCCTCCTCTATACTTTCTTTTCGCCGTCACGGTTCTCTACCGGTGAGACTCAGTTCCAGACCCGGGGGGTGGGGGTACTCCCTTATATGGGCTATATAGGTATGTGCGGCCCCAAAGGGTATGGTTTTAGCCGTTTTGGTCTGAAATAGGGTATCAATTTTGACCATTTTGGTCTGAAATAGGGTATGTTTCTTGGAAGAAGCTACTTCATCATTAGGCGATAACACCATCAACAAAAGCCCTTCTTTTTTTGTCTTTTAATTATGTTTACGCCAACCGTGTACGTGAAATAGGTCTGAAATAGGGTATCGAATTTTTGGTCAGGTGTGAAATAGGGTAAGGGTTTCAGGAAGCGGGCCGCACACCCCTACCCACATTTTCTGGGAGTACCCCCCGGGGTTCCAGATCTGTCTGACCAAATTCTTCCAAACTAACATTCGTCACACCCTTGTTTCCTTCGGAAGCCGTGTAAATTTCCAAAATGTCGTGAGTAAATAACATCCTTCAGCCAAAGCAGAGAACAAGAAGCATTGAAATCCTTTTACGAAATTTTTTATTGCACAACTTTTGTAAATGCCTGCTATTCCGTTACATGGTCACGATGTTTTTAAGCGTAAACATCGGTTATCTTTGCTGATGATTAAACTCCTGTTTTGATGTTTAACCCCTCGGTTCAAATGGCACTAGTTTGTAAGAACCACCGTAGACAAATGCGATAAACATCGTCAAATCTATTTAAATAGCATGATACACGGCTGCGAAATAGTTGCAGTTTTGGAATAAACAAAAACAAACCGTAGCACAGGAAAAATGCTTCAGCATGACTTCAAATTAGTTCATATAACTATTCTTCCACTTTGTAATGACACTTAACATGGGACATACCGTACTTGAAGTACCTAGAATTTGGAGGGTATCCGAAAAAAACTCAGAGTAGCATAATGGCTTTTTACATCCGTTACACTTGTAACAACACACCCGTACATTTTTTCGAGGTTGTTTACCATTTACCAAAAAATTCCGGAAATTTTGGTTGGAATGTAAATGGAAAGCCTATTTTGGTCTTCTCAAACGGAAAATTTCCGGGGAAAACGGAATTTCTTAAAAGGTAGTCCAAAATTCCCAAACGGAATTCCCAAACGGAAATGTGCGTTCCAATTGTTCATTTCTGGCGCCAGTGGCCTTTCGGCTTGGATCGCCCTGTAAACCCGTCCGTTTGGAATGTTTGTGTAAATGGAACACGCGTGCATGGAAATTTTCATTTGGGTGTTTGATGCGTACCATTTACTACAACCTTCGACCAACCGGTTTTCCCATGTAAATGGTAAACAACCCGAGTCTTTTGCAATTGACAAAGGCACAATTGAATTTCCGAGTTGACAAGGATCCACAACTTTCTAGTTTTTTGCTGGACCTCAAATCTTGAAGTGTTTACATTTTCAGCTCTACGAAGTTAGTCTTTATAAAGAGAAAACAAATCAACTGATTTGGGTGGGGCAGTCTTTCTTTCACAATGATAGTCGAGCAAGTGGCCACGCAGAAACTCAACTAAAGGCGGAGGAGGGGAGTCCGCGTACTTGGGACACCACTTCTTGTATCCTGGTTGGGACTGCAGAAAGAAACAAAAAAAAAAGGTTCGAAGCACTGCCAAGACTGCAGAAACGTCCAGTTACTACACGATACAACAATCTCTGCGAGCTCCTTCAGTATCTTTGTCACCACATCCACTGCACTTTGTTGCTCTCGTTTAGCTTGATCCTGCCACTCGCCAGCAGCTCCATGGCTCGAGGGTACGCCCTGTGCTCGGCGCATTTCACTCGTTCTTGGAGCGTTTCTACCGTGTCTCCGTTAAGCACGGGAACTGCCTCTTGTGTTATTATCGCTCCGGCATCAACTTCTTCCTGTAAATAAAACAACACATGGTTGAAGGCATTCTGGTTCTGTCAAGGTGGCAACTAGTACCAATAGAGACCCTTAACAGGCCTGGTACTGATTGTTGAGAAGGCGGTGATATGCAAATGGGAAGAAGCCGGGACATTCAGGTACCGTGGTAAATTCAATATACTATTTTTCTCTCGAAGTAGCCGGTGGTCTACCTCAGAATATCCGAATTACCGTTTCTTTTCCTTCCGAGCAATAATTTAAATCCATCTCTTCGAGGTGCAGCAGCCGTTCGTGTAATAGAAAAAGTACTTACTCACAATTTGAACAAGCTTACAACAAGAATTCCGGTGACAGTGGCCCTGAAAGCTGTCTGCCGCGGGCAACGTAGCCTGCGTGGCAGGCGCTAGAAAAGGGAAGGGAAGGGGACCGGGAAAGCGGGCGCGCGACCCCGCGCTCCACTCGCTTCGCGCGCGCGACCGTTTTCCCGCCTTTCCTTTCCCTTTCTAGCACCTGTCACGCGGGCCACCAGCAATGTTACAATAAAGACAGCTGGATTACGGGCAGTTTCCAGGGGAAAACGTGGAGCACAGTTTTCGTACTCTTATATCGATTAGCAAGGTACTCCTTCAGCCTGTTCCAGCCGTTCAGATAGTCCGAAAGTGAGCACCGAAATCAGGCGCGTGAAACCACTGATAAGGGCGAGGGAAAAGGGCCCCTGTACAGCAGTCATAAATAAGAACTCTTATATCTCAGAAAACTACGAATGGAAATGTTTGGAGACAATTTCGCATCACTGAAACCTTTTCAGTTTTGTATCAAATCATACAGATGGAGAAAGGTCCTGGGGTTCCCTTTCAAGGTCTGATCTTATGCTACAGTACCCACCGGTAACAGAACGGTATTCGATTTTAGCACTCCCAAATGACCCCACAAAATCAAGATGATCTCAAACGCAACACGAGTTTTTGCCATTTAACAAATCGAATGTGGTTTAGGTTGTCTATACTCTTATCGACAACGATATTCGCCATCACGGTGGTCAAAATGTTGTGGACTCACGAGGCACAGCCGAGTGAGTCCACAGCAAATTTTGACCACTGTGATGACTAATATCGTTGTCGATAAGAGTTTTTACCACAATTGCTAGTAACCTCGCAATCTGATTGGCCAATTTGCCGTTGTCGATAAGAGGCTAGACAACGCAAAACCACATTGGATTTGTTACGTTAATTTCAGAGCACGAACTGAAAAAAGGCATTGCGCGACACGTTGACGCGAGCACGTTGTCTAGACTCTTATCGACAACGGCAAATTAGCCAATAAGATTGCGAGATTTATACTAGCAACTGTGGTAAAAAATTAGTTTACCCAAAACTAATATTTGTATGGATTGAAAAGCAATATCAAACGCATTAGAAAAAAAGCACAAGTTTTGCATTAATAAACTAAAGCTAGACCCTCAAGATATCAATTCGGCTCCGCGTCCTGCGTCTTACCGCAACAAAATGAACCGTACAGCCCGTTATGCAGACCCCAGCCTCCAGCACCAGCTTATGAGCATGCATGCCTTTGAAGGAAGGCAGCAAGGATGGGTGTATGTTGAGTAGTCGGCCATTCCATTTGCGCACAAACTCTCCGGTTACGATTCTCATAAAACCCGCTAAACAAACCAGCTCCACTCCAGCCTCTTCAAGTGCCGCGTGTACAGCCATGTCAAAATCCAAACGGCTTTTAAAATCCTTGTGCTTGATTACCTAAAACAAGACAAAAAAACAGAAACAGAAACGAAACACACGAATTAGCTCATTATGGTTGAATGAAATCTGTTCAAAGAGTTCAGACTATGGGGAGCGGAGGGAGCGGGTGGCGGGGGGGGATAAAAATTGAGGGGAGATGTATCTCGCTTTTTCCCTGCCCCCTCTCTTTTTCTCTGCATCCCTCTCCGCTATATAAATGCCTGGAACACTGCTCAAGTAAAAACAACCCTCATCCAACAGGACGCGTTCAGGATTTAGGAGTAAACAAGCACAACATATCACCGAATGTTTGTGCGAATATAATAACTTACGACGGTCTGGACCTGGCAAACAACTATTTGCATGTAGAAGATTATGGTCAAACCGTACATTAATGAGATCCTTCAGCCATCAACCTCCTTGACTAGAAACTTACTTTAGTATGTATTCCAGCCGCCTCAGCTCGCTTTAATCCCTGCACGTCTGGTACATTGGAAATAACCAGCACAATCTTGGCACAACTGTCCTGCCGCAAGCTCTGATCAATTAGAGCTTGCAAGTTTGTTCCCGATCCCGAGATAAGAACACCAACTTTCATCTCCTGGCTTTTCTGTTGTTGTTCTGTTAGTCCATTGCTGAGTTTCGGCCGTTTAACAGCTCCGTCGACAGACATGTTTGCGACACCTTCAACTCTGATGTCAGCCTTGGATGCGGAGTCACGGAGCACTTCTTCAAGGTTACTGATCACCACTCTTTCGCCGTTCCCCTCATACTGAGTAACTTTCCCAATAATCCAAGCTTGTTCTTCAGATGATTTCAAATGCTCTATTACTGTTGTAGCAACATCTTTTTCTACGAAGAGTACTGCACCTATGCCACAGTTAAATGTCCTCGCCATTTCCCGAGTGGGAACATTTCCTTGGCCGAAAATCCAACCAAACACAGGAGGCATTGTCCATGAACTGGCATCTACTGATACTCCAACACCAGCGGGGAGGATACGAGGAATGTTTTCAATAAGGCCTCCACCTGAAAATACAGAACAAATCAAATCCGTCAATTACAGCTTATCCCTTTAAGGGCCTGTTCACATGGAGGTGGGGGACCCCGGGAAGGTGAGGTACCCCGCCTCGGTGGGGTTACCAATCTCTCCATACAATCTCTATTTCTCGATCGCGTTCACAGGTGAAGTGGGTTACTTCACCGAGGCGGGTTGCCCGGTCAGCCGCGGCGGGTAACCCGCTTAGCTGGGGTGAGTTTTCTCCATGTGAATGCTGGAGGTGGGGTGGGGTGATGTTCATCCAGGCAATTGTCTCTGAATTCTTCGTTGATATACGTACTTAGCGACCACGCGATAGCATTTTAAACCTCACTACAGCGCCCCGGGGTTGCATGTGAAGGCCAGCTTTTTTCGACCACGGGTAGGTGGGGTACCTCACCTTCCCGGGGTCCCCCACCGCCATGTGAACAGGCCCTAAAACGTAATACACTGTGTTGAAGGGGCTATGTCACGAGGTTTTGGTATGAATTTAACAAGCCACAGAGATGTTCATATACCAATGGAAACTCAAAATAACGCTCCAGTTTTGTTTAAAACTACTCCACTAGTACAGTCAAATAAAAAATAAGACTCCTCGCCTACGGATGGTCACTGAGGATGGAAACGGATTGAAATTTGATTAAAAAATGGGCCGCTGTTTTTCAAGTTTCAGGTTTCCTGTCTAGTAAGAACCATTATAAGCCGATTATGCGTTGGTCTTCTTAAAAAAAACATGTTTTTGTCTTTCGGTTGGAGATCTAAGACCAGTTGGTGTTTAAAAAATGTTCTTAGTATTTAAATTAACCCGAATTTTGCCCCAAAGACCGTAAATAACCGTGACATAGCCCCATTAAGTTGACAGCAGCGACAAAGGAGCACTGCGTCCTCGTCTCGTCATTCTCAAATCAATGAAGCCAACTGTGTTTTGCAGTACAGATAACTTTCCATTTTGAATACTTTTAACAGCAAACGTGACCATCTAACACATTCTTAAAGACAAATTCCCCAGACATGTTGTTGTGCGGACCCTGCGCCCAAGCAAACTGTATCGAAATATGATGGATAATCTCCGACTACTAACCGTTGTTTCCAGCACTAGTGCCAATGTCTTGACCGCCAACACACCTCACAAATTTCTCATCAACATCAAGAAAAGTTGGGTGCTGACAATAACTAAGTTAAGGCCAAGTAGAGAGCATAACGGAGTCTGGCGTGTGGAATGATAATTGTGGGAAAAGCTTTCAGGGGTTCCTTCACATCGTCTTGCCAAGCTCCTCCATCTTTCTCTCTCTGTGTTTTTTTAGTCGCTCTACGCCACGTAATGAAAATTACTATTAACTATTTAGTTATTTCGGGAAGTCGGTACGCCCTTTATTTAGTAATTTATCAAGTTTATTTAATGTAGATTATATTGAAGTATCTTTTTCTTGTGGGTACAATAAACTCTTGTTGTTGTTGTTAAACAACCCGACACCTTTTCCAACGCGTTGCTGAACACAAATATTCGGCAATTGGCAAACATCTCGCTGAAGCGCACGGTGCCAGCAATCTTTTGAATTAAAGCCTCTTCAAGATTGTTAAGAATATGCCAAAGCAAGTTTGATTGTTTAGTGTTTGAGATGCTTTTTATCAAGAAACTCAAACCTAATCTCAACGTGCAAACGGACTCCATACGTGCTAAACTTTTTGTCTAGTTAAAGTTATTTATTTCTGTTACATTTCTTAATCACCTATTGTTCTTTTAGTATTTATACGCCCTAAAATTTCATCATTTTCTGACTTGATAATGGCGTTACGTTAACGTCGAAACGTCGTCGAATTAGCTTTTTACCTTTTTTTATCTTTTTATCATGTGTTTTAGAAACATTTTATCGCAATTTTTTATAGTTATAAGTTGTTGTTGCTGTTAAAACTAACCTGTTATATGAGCAAAAGCCTTGATTTTTCCATCCTTCATCAGGGGTAGCACAGATCTGCAGTAGATTCGTGTGGGAGTAAGAAGAGCCTCACCGAGTTTAGTCACTGACTGCAACCCTTCAGTTGTGGTGAAAGGACAGGGTGAGCTGTAGTTTAATCCATAGTTGTCGACGATTCGCCTCACTAAACTGAAGCCATTGCTGTGAATGCCAGATGACGCCAAGCCAATGACAACGTCATCTGGTTTAATGCTCTGTGATCGGGGAAGAACGTTGTCTCGTTCCACGGCACCTACGGCAAATCCAGCAATATCATATTCCCCTGATGAATACATCCCGGGCATTTCTGCTGTTTCGCCTGTGAGGTATAAATCGACAAAACTGAAACAAAACGCTTTCAATAAGAGCCAAAGACCAATAAAACTCAGCCAATTTGCAGTTTACTTTGTGCTCGACAATAGTGACGATAGCAGTTTTGCAGCTTTCGAATCTTTGGCCTTTGATTCTGTATTGAATTGAGATTAAGAAATGTTGGCTTCAGGGTAGCAACAGAAACAAGAACGAACTCAAAACACATGCTTGTGTGGTTAACTCTGGGAACAAAAAATATATAATCAACCTTAGAGATGTTTTCAAACTTTGGTTTCCTTCACAGAATTTAAGGGTCTCTCAGTTGAATGGTTCACATCCAGGTTTGGAAAATGTCTCTGCAAAAAATGCTATTCTATGATTCTGTAAATAACATTTTTTATATTCTAGCTTATAGATAGTTTTTTTATCCTTTTAATTTTCTATTTCATGTGTACTGAATTCATTTTAACTTTTTATTGTAAAGTGCCATGAGTAAGTAGTGATAATGGCGCTATATAAATATTTATTTATTTATTTATTACCCGGGCTGCGCGCGTCTCGCGCGGCGCCCGGGTCTAGAACTACCGACGGTTCTCGAATTCTTTTTCGTCGTCGAGTATCATCCACAAATGGCACTTCCGGCGTTTCTGCGCAAGCGCTAACTATTTTTGACAGAGTCATGCCTGTTGTCACGTATCGGAAAATGTCGATTCACCTTGTGTCTTTTGAAGTCTGAACAAACAATATGTTAAGAGAAGTGTCTATGCGAATGATTGCAAGTTCAACGGCGAGAAGAAAGCTTTTAACATGAGTAAACTTAACGGCAGATGGACTGCTTCAGGAGATTGCAAGTAGTCTCTAATTTTGGCGACGGATTTTGGGGGCACGTGCGCGCGCGAAGTTGCGAGGAGACGCGACGCGAGGGGAGCGCCAAAAATTAGAGACTACAGACAAAGGGAGTTTGACCTTTCACGGCCGAGTGATTCGGAAGTGTAAATCTCATATCAACAGCAAGAATGATACCTGTTGTCACGTATCGGAAAACGTCGATTCACCTTGTGTCTTTGAAGTCTGAACAACTAATATGTTAAGAGAAGTGTCTATACGAATGTTTGCAAGTTCAACAGCGAGAAGAAAGCTTTTAACATGACCAAAATTTAACTCCAGATGGATTGCCGCCGTGTTCCCCGTATCGGGTGTCTAGAGAACTCAGACCTAGAAAACTCAGACCTCAGACCTAGAAAACTCAGACCCCCCCCCCCCAAAAAAAAAAAGAATCTGGAAAACTCAGACCCCCTCAAAACTATACAAATTTTCAAAGTCAAGTAAACGTGGACAGAATAAATTATCGCCGTTCAGTGCGCTGAAATGTTACACCGTCTATTTATCGCAGATAACAAACACTTCACGTTATTATAATCGGCTCCGGAGCACGAGACCTAGAATACTCAGACCCGCCCCCCCCCCCCCCTCCCCCAAACTGGAAAACTCAGACCCCCTCATAACTATACAAATTTTCAAAGTGAAATAAACGTGGGCAAAATGAATTATCGCCGTTCATGAGGGGTTTGAGTTTTTACAGATTGGGGGGGGGGGGGGGTCTGAGTTTTCTAGGTCTTGTGCTTCGGAGCCGATTATAATAACATGAGACGACAAAGGAGAAGTGTTTGTAAACAGTTTCACTCTGCTAATTAATTTTCTACTCACATTTCACCGAGACGTACTCCATTAACGTTTATGCGAAAAAATCCTACATCGTTCGATAAGCGTTTCCTTTCTCAAACAATTATCCATCAAAGCGAAAACAAGTGTGCTTAGTTTTTTTTTTTTTGGAATCAATACACTATTTTTATCACCTTGCAAAACGATAAACCTCTGTGGCCTAAAGGTCACTGTTCTTGCCTGTGACACAGCTAACCCGGGTTTGATGTCTTTTAGTGGTATATATCACGGGCTTTATTTTTCTGTTTCTCTTTTTCTTGTTCTCTTAGAACTATTTTTTACAAGTGTTATAATTACTGTTCTCAATGGTTGAGCTGTATTTTAGAGGAATATATGTTGATAGGGGTCTAAAGAAATAGACTCCAACACAAGCTAAACACGGCAATGCGTCCGATGTAAGAAAGACAGACTTCCCTCTATTCTTTTGTTTAGCACTAAGTTAGGGATACAATACTGTTTTTTGCAAGCCCGAGTTTAGGCTAATTGTAGCCTCTTGTTTTATATTATTCTAACAATCGGAAAGTTTAGGATTTTGGTCAAATCAAAAGTGCTCTTGAAGTGAAATACAGCTCACATTGGTAGGAGGGAAGCACTCTCACCGCTACACTCTTAACATTTTATGATTTTTTACAAAAGTCCAACGATAATCCCTGGGCTCATTTAAAGGCTTTTTTTGAAGGACTTTTCAGAATTTTACATAATTATATATGAACTTCCTGAGCTACCATTTTTTCTAATACTTTCTGATTAGGTTCATTTACCTCCCAAAAGAGCGCATCCTGCAGTTGAACAGCCCTGTGCTATGCCACAGATCACATCCTTAGCTTTGCCCACATCTAGTTTCCCAGTGGCAAAGTAGTCTAAGAAGTACAGGGGCTCGGCACCATGAGCAAGGATGTCATTCACGCACATTGCAACCAGATCAGTCCCCACTGAACTATGCATGCCTGCAGATTGTGCAACCTGCAATCAATTATGCAAGTCATCAATGAGAAACCCTGAACATGATGAGATCAATAGTCAAGCTACAACAACAACAATCTTTATTACACCTACATGTATTATACTGTTAGTGTTACATTTTTAGAAGTATGTGGGAGCTATAAAATGGGAAAAGAAGAGCTAAACTTTTACAATTTAAAGGTGTCTAGGGGCTAAATAAACAAAGTTTTCCACATCAGCATGATCAGTTTTTTTACAACTGAATGATGTCAAACTTCACACGTCACTTTTTAAGATTTTTAGTGAACTCAAGATTCCCAAAAGAAGTCCTTCATTTATCAAAAATTGAAGGTTATTACATTTCATTTTATGTACAAAAAAATTCCTTCATTTATCAAAATTGAAGGTTATTATATTTCATTTTATGTAAAAAAACAACAACAACAACAACAGACATTTTGAACGAGTACAACAAACAAATTTCAGAACCAACAACCATTTTGAATGAGTATAAGTGAAATTATTTTTCAGTTAAATCCAGCCTATCAGAGATTCCCACAGAAATCTTGGATAATCCATTGAAATGCCTGACACATACAAAGAGAAATTTGCTTGTTTGCATGACATAGATTGGCTGCAATATCCACTACTCTTGCTGTAGCTGGGCAGTGAAAGACCTCCTGATACAAGCACCCTGGATACTTTATAATTCAAGGGTGTTCTGCAAAAGTTGCATACTCACTCTACTTTGGCATATAGACTGGAGATGGTGTCAGAAATGAAGTTCTGCACTTATTTTGCAAATTTAGAGAGATTATTATAATTTTGGATTTTAAGACAAAAAAGCGATATACACCCCTTTCGCAGAATACCCTTCAATTTCACAAACAATCCCTCACCTTGAGTTTAGTTCCCACTCCATCTGTACCACTGATGAGCAAAGGGTCTTTGTAGCCAGCAGCCTTGAGATCAAAGAATCCTCCAAATCCACCCAGATCTGCTGTACAACCATTGCGGGCTGTAGAGGCAGCCAGTGGCTTGATAGCATTTACCAGCAGGTTCCCAGCATCAATATCCACTCCAGCATCTGAATATGTCAGACCTTTTGTCCTGTTGATGTTCCATGATTAATTTATTCAATGTCAGAAAAGTTTCACTTCTTGGTGCAGGTCACTGAATGCAGACACATATGAAACAAGGTGTACAAGCAACCATACTAACTGACTGGTTGAATTACATGAATGTCAAATGAAGAGCGTAGTGGAAAACCATCCTAAATGACATACCGGTAGATGTGTTTTTAGTGTTTAAAAATTGCTGATTTTTTGCATACATTTTTTTTGTGTTGTAAACATTGCCCTGTATTTTTTTCACTGTTTTGAGCTTAGATTTCAAAAATACAGTTGGGCGAAAAAAATACAAAGTCACTTAGGAGGGTTTTCCACTAAGCTCTTCAAATGTCACATTGGTCACAAGAAAGCTTTGTTAGCCTGTCTCTACTTCACTACCCAGGTAATGGGTATCAAAATAATGTGTGGTCTCACAAGATGCACCTTTATTTTCTTTTTTCTATAGCCTCATATAAAGGGTCCTGTGCATACTGATACTAATTCACAGTAAGCCACATAAAGGCACTGCATAACTACTTTAACGGGCACTGTCGCATACAACAATAGAAACTTAGTACTTGTTATGAGCATTGAAACTAGTCAAGGTTGTCTGCTGCCATGGATGAGGAGGAGGAAGTGGGTTGCAACTTGAAAAAGTTAGGTTAATTTTTTCAAGCTTTGTCATTGTGTCTTAGAAAATTGCCATAAAATAACAGTCGTTTCTTTAACTTCCAAGAAATCATTTGAAATCTACCTCTTCGTGTTTAATGGGCTGTTCAGCCAATAGAAAAGTACTTCCTCGCAATAGCCCATTTTACAGTTGCATGCTTAGTGTCCTGGCCTTTGAATGGAAACGAGACTGGCGGTGACCTTGTTTTGATAGAGACCTCATTGCTTTTCTCATGTAAATCCTGTTTTTCTTATGCTAACTAGTCCTCATTTGCATGAGAAAGTCAGAGAGGTTTGTATCAAAACAAGGTCACCTCCAGCCTTGCTTCCTTCCAAAGGCCAGGTCACTGAACACAGAACTGTTAACAATTATTTAAGAATTACGATGACAGTGCCCTTTAATTTGTAAAAATAGAGGGGTCACTAAAGGTTGCACTATTAGCAAAAATACAATATTAACATGTACCTAAAAGCCCTAGAACCAATGTCATTCCTGTACTGAATGCCATCAAAGGATATTTTCTTGATGCTCTCATAGGCAGCTTTCTGGGCATCCTCTATTCTCTGTGCCATGCCAACTACTGCCAATACTCTCCCACCAGATGTCACCACTGCTTCACCATCTTCAGTCTTTTTTATGGTTGTCCCAGCATGAAACACCACCACATTGTCTACATTCTTTAGAAATGAAATTCCCGTGTTTAAAAACAAATCAAGTCAGATAATCAGCCTTTCCTATTCTTGACTGGAAATAAATATATTTACACATGCCCTCTAACAATGCCCCCTGTTCCCAACTCCCTGTAATTTTAATTGTGTCCTCTCCTTTCTAGCATCACTTCCTTTCTAACATCACTTCCTATTATTTGGTTGGCTTGAAAGCTGTACCCATTGGCTCATCGTGACACTACTATTAATGATAAAAGCCTTACAAATGGGAGACAAAAAAAATTAAACAGCTTAAACTACCATGCACCTGTAAGTCTTTCAATCCATGAATGATAAATCCTTTCTTTACAGAACCTGGATATCCCCCACTTGCCGCAACCACACCCACTGCAAATCTGTCAGTGTGCCATGAGGGTAGTGACAAGCTAAGGTCACCACTCACACATTCCATCAAGGTTGCATAAAGATCGCTCTTTAAAAGTGGCAGAATGGCTTGCGTCTCTAAAGTCAAAGAAGACAAGGAAAATAAACTCTGACTATAGTTTAAGTTGGAATTAACAATAAATGCCACACACCACATGACTATTTGGGGACTAACTCAACACAAGACAGATGAAACTAAGAATCTCCAAACCAGGTTCACCTAACCTGGATCCCCAAAGCGGCAATTAAACTCTAAAACTCTAGGCCCACAAGGTGTTAACATCACGCCAGCAAAGAGAACTCCAACAAACTGACACCCTTCTTCACGCATGCCATCAACAGCTCTTTGAAGGACATCCCTGGCAATTTCTTCTTTGATTTTCTGGGATATCTACAAAGAAGAGAACACAGCAACTTTACTGTCAATGAGACAAGTGTTGGAACAGTCTTTCAAGCTTTTGGCCGCTGCTCCTAAATAAGACCACATGGGTAATGACATCAGTTACTTGCAAAAAAATCTGTTGGTTGATTCTCATTCAGCTGTTGTTAATTAAAACTGTAAGCCAACAGAGAGGCCTTCCAAGGGGTAGAAGCGACAAGCAACATGACTCCAAAAACAGGCGACAATCTTCTCCCAAAGCCGACAACCGACAGAAATTGTCAGAAAACGCGCAACAGTTTGCAACAGCGACAATTCACTTCCCATTCCTCTTTGTTTTTGTTGCAACAGCAACATTTGTTCCTGATGAAACAAGCGACAGATAGAGTCGTAAACAAGTGACAAAGTGACACCAGACCACCCCCTGGAAGGCCTCAACAGAGAGCCTACAGTTTGCTAGCAAAATGCCAATAGATGTCCACATGAAGGAGCTAGCTGACAGGTGGTAAATATTGGGTACAGTGTAGTCTGTTGCCAGGCTAAATAGTAAACTGTTAATCTCTTACTCTACTTGGAGAGTGGGTTTCAGCCCTAGGAATATATTTACTGAGTGGCAAATATTACAGTATGTTAGCTGAGCTTGTTGATGTCTCTGGTCTTGTTCAGAGAGTTTTCCCAAAGCAACACACAATAACAAGAGGCTCGAAGGAGTTTAGGTGCGAAGACTAAGACACATGCACTTTATAGTGCAGACGACGATTTGTGACTGAAGAAAAACAATAAATGAAGCCCAGAAATAACCCGTCATATGTTGTGACCTCAGCCAAAATACAAACTGAATAATCTCATAAACAGAGCCAAATAAAACAAAAATGACAATGTTTTAAAAACTGTTCAATTCAAGTCTGCAAGAGGTGAATCTAAACAAAAGCATCTTCAAATGCAACATAAGCTGTTTACTTCACCAGCCCTGAAGATCTCTCACAAAATTTCTGACCCACCTGTGGACAGGGTGCATATGCCCCCATTCCTCCTGTATTGGGTCCCCGATCATTGTGTAACAAGCGCTTGTGATCTTGGGCTGGTGGCATGACTGCAATTGTTTTACCATCAGTAAAGCAAAGAACCTGAAAAAATAGTAGATATCGTGAGCATTTTTACCACCCATTTAGTGATTTTTGACACAAAATTCAGTATTTAGTACTTAAGGTGCACCTAACCCCAATATATTTTTTTCGCTTAAATAATACTTTGCACCTGCTCTAAACGATTAGCGAAGATTACAAAGACTTAATGCGATGCAAAGCAGTTTGTGACGTCACATAAGGAATAGACCCATGCCCCTTACTAGCTCAGTCGTGAGAAAGATGATTGCTAGATTTTGTAACTTTTACAGCCTATAAAAAGACCAGATTTGGTTTTAAAAGGCACAATGTGTTTCAAACAGGTGCAAAGATTTATTTAAGCGAAAAAAATACTTTGAGGTTAGGTGAACTTTAAATCAGCACTTGATAAATACTTACAGAAACTTCCTCTCCTTCTAATTTTTCCTCTATAACCACTGTTGACCCTGCTTCACCAAAAATCTTGTCCTGCAAACATTTTTAATGATGTCATTTTGTTTGCCTGTACTTATGTACAGTGTAGTGTAAGGAGCCATAAATTAATTGTGCATGCATCACTCACACATTTGTCCCCACTGATCAACAGCATTCATGATGAGAGCTGGAGTCAGAAGTGCATGCATAATTACAGCTGAACCTCAATTATCCGGACTAGTCCCAGTTTTTCATGAATATTAAAGATTTGCTGTAAATGTTTTGGGCTGTACAGAAATTTTACTGTTGTTAATTTTTCAACATCAAATTATCATTTACATCTCTCCTGCACCAAGTCATTCAGTTGCCTCAACAGCAATAATGCCCTTCTCCCCTCGGCACCCCGACGGGGAGGACGTAAAATACGAGTCCCCTAAAAACGACTGCGTGGGAGGCTACCCCCCACCACACCAAGCCCTATGTACAATCACCTGCAGCATATCTCTGACAGCCTTAGCGGCCTGTTCTCTGCTGTCTGCCACAATAACTCCTTTACCGGCGGCCAGACCACTAGCTTTTACCACTAGCGCTTGATAATCAGCCGACTCAATATGTTTCCACGCTTCCCCGGCATCCGTAAAAGCCTTCCAGCGTGCTGTAGGAATTTTATGCCTCTGCATAAAATCCTTGGCGAAATGTTTACTGGACTCGATTCTTGCAGCAGCGCGACTTGGCCCAAAACAAGGAATGTTGTTATCTCTGAGAGAGTCTGCGAGGCCATTTGCTAAAGGAGCTTCAGGACCAATGATAACAAAGTCTACCTTGTTGTCTACACAGTATTTAACAACGCCTTCGTTGTTGTTTTGATCGAGTTCAGAAGAAGAGATGTTCTCTGTTTTAGATTCGAGTCCAGTGGTTCCCGCATTGCCCGGTGCGACCAGTATTTCACCAACATGCTTTGACTGAGCGAGTTTCCATGCAATGGCGTGCTCTCTGCCTCCTGCCCCAATAATCAAAACTTTGTCTCCCATTATTTACTGAAACTTCCCTGTTTCCAAGAAAGTTTACTCCAAAATGGCGCGCTCAAAACCGAGCTGACCACGTGCTAATCAGCTTAGCTGCCAAGCCTGCAACTTTGAACGCTTTTGCCCGTGTCACGCAATCGAATGCAAATAAAAAATTGAACAAGGAAGAAATACGAAAAACTGTGGAGATTAACCGGAAAACCAAGTCTAAACTATTCCTATGAGTATTGGCAGAAAACCGCAATGCCGAATTTCAGCTCCCCGTGTGATCTAAGCTATAAATCCTGCATGCAAGATTCATGATGACCTTGCCACAAGACGACGACGGGTTCAAACTGACATAAATCGCAGGATACGAGGACCGAGGGACTTTCTCGACCTGATTTTTCTTCAGACCACTTGGCTAAGTCTAGTCTAGCTCTTTCCAAACCATTTTCTCGATAGGGTCGGCTAAAGAATGAACGAGAAAATGGATGAATGGATGGTTGCTTTGAATGATTTATAAATAAATAAATAAATAAATAAATAAATAAATAAACAAATAAATAAAGATGAAGTATAAGAAATCAATTTTCATGGCAGACTGGATGGTGTTAAATTGACCACAAGGCCAAGTCTAGTCTAGCTCTTTCCAAACCATTTTCTCGCTAGGGTCGGCTAAAGAATGAAGGAGAAAATGGATGAATGGATGGTTGTTTTCAATGATTTATATGTAAAATAAATAAATAAATAAATAACAAGCATAAGAATCAAATTTTTATAAATTTTACATCAGACTGGATAGTTGCAATGACGACTAACGGCATGACGACCAGTTTCGTTGTCAAGGAAACAAACTGTACAAATCAAGAGTCACGTGACATGCTCTTGAATAAAGGGACAAAATGGCAAAATGAACTTGATAGCGGCTGAAGTCGTGGTATTTTTCAACTGTTTTGCATCGTGTATGGATGTACTTTCAATGAAACTATTTTGCTAGTGATGATTAGTCTTATGGCAAACTGTTTTACCTGGATAAAAAGAAGAAGAGAACCATGGAAGTAGGTTGAAAGTGTGTTGTGGTACATGATAAAAGATGTCTGCTTTTAAACTTTATTCTTTACATGTGTTTCATTTAGCTTTACTTTTTTGTTGTTTGCCAGTTACTCTGAGATTTAAACCAATCTGTGTTGTTTGATAGGAAAGTTACTCTTTTAATGGTTGGCTTGGATAATGCGGGAAAAACCTCGACGGTTGCTGATTTAACGGGAGGTTCGTAAAAATTAAGATTTATTTATTAAAACACTGTGCTCATTAACAGACGTGAGCGATCAGTAAAGGGTTATTAAAATCGTAGTTTCAATATGACGCAGCTACCTTTTACTGACGCTTCCTAAGTACACACTGACGGAGAAAAATATTTCTGTTGATGAGCATACGAAATTAAAAAAACTAAAGCAGCTGGATCGATCGAGTTGTATCATTTTTAAAAGGGTACTAATGAAAAACTCGTACTGACGAAAACGCCCTGTGTTATTAAAGTAGTTTATTAGAAATGTGCTGTATATATTTTATTGACGTTGTGTAGATCAGCACTGTATAAAGAGCCCAACCAAGGAAAGAAGGTTAATATGTGTAATTTTCGCTTCTCTCACCAAGAAATCTCATTACATTCAAGTTGAGAGGAAACTGATACAGTGACTTCCTGTCTTTGGGTACTCAATTATACTGACAAACCTGTTACCATTGACAGGAATCAGTCCTGGTGGAGGGAAATGACTGACAATGGCTCTTATGTAGCACTGTTTGGGACTTGGACTCTGTCTATTATAGACACCAAATCATGATCCCAAAGTTGTTGATTGACATAAATTAAACAGATCTTTCCTCTATGTTGTAGTGTTGTATCGCCATGTAGTTTCCAGCATTATGCTAAATATATTTGTAATCCCAGTCTTCCTAGCCTGCTTGCAATAAGAACAGCAGATGAAGGATGATTGATGCAGCACAAGAAACTGTTTATATTCATCTGAATGTTTCTCTTTAGTGTTCCCAAATCATGCAATAGAACATGAGATACATACAGAATTATATATCCTGGGACTGTAAAGTAAACATATGCCGTAGTAACAGTTAACAATTATTCACCAAAGTGGAGGTGAATAGTGGTGGACATTTGTGGCTCGGTAAATATCCACCACTTTCACCGACACTGAGGTCACGGAATGTTTTAGTGTATACCACACAAGCTGAATAATTAGCAGACCAAAACATTACTTTATGTGTGACAATATACCGACTAGCGGTCGGAAATTGTAAAATCTTGTGCGCCGGCTGCCTGGAGGTGAATAGTACTTGTTAATCACCTCCGAGTTAACCAGTCAGAATGCGCGAAAAGCACCATTCACTTGTGTGGTATATACTAATACTGGTTATTATCAAGGTTATGGTGGCTTATTAATTTTTATGAAAATTTATTTGTCTTCCTCTGTACAGATTCTACTGATGGAATAACCCCAACAGTTGGATTTTTGAACTCCTCCTTCTCGCTGTACAGGTTTCATGTTACACTCTTTGATGTAGGTGGTGGAGCAAGAATTCGTTCAATATGGAAAAATTATTATGCAGAGGTAAGGAATTTAATTTCTTTGGCAATAAGTACATGTTAGGGTTTACAAAATATTCCTGTTGGTTGACGTTATGAGAGATTTTGAAGGGCTGGGGATTTTCCCCGGATATTTAGGGTCAGATCCCTGCCTACTTTGATAGAAAAAAAAGCATACTGAGAATACCACAACAGCTGGAATCCCAGGCTACCATTCAACATATCCCCACCTGCAATACCTCAAAATTAGTGACAGCTCTGATTATATGATGGTTCAAGTTACAAAGCAGTGTACATGGATAAGAGAGAGGTCTCAGGTCAAAATCCCAAGAAAGCTGGCTTCCTGACCCGGGGTTGGGAGGGTGAATACTCCCTATAATGGCCCATACAGAGAGGCTCCGCCCGAAATGGGTACCTTTTCACACTTTGGGTATATGAAAGGGTAGGGATTTCACAAGTCAAAGTATATGAAAGGGTAAAGAAATCTGTCATTTAGGTATTTAAAATGGCCTTTCATTAAAATACAGTATTTTGAACTACGTGTAGGGGTACCATTTTCCAATGGGAAGGTATACGAAAGGGGTACCATTATTTTATCAGTGGAAGGTATACAGAAGGCAGTGATTTTGTTACAAACACTGTGGTGAGTCCTTGGACTCATCTCATGAAAAATCATACATCCCAGTCCATAACCATTGAGTCCAAGTCCAAAACCCAACGAGTCCTTTATCAAAGATGCTTGAACCTTCATGTATACCAGACGTTCAATTTTAAGTATTTTTTTTTAATTGTTCTTAAAATAACAACTTAAATTTAACCCTTGTCTTACCGGGTTAGAGCAGGCCATTGTGGTAGCACTGGCAGCAACACTGAAATGAAAGCATTTGCAATAAAAGAAATTTTTTAATGTTGAAGTATTTGCGTGGAAATGCTTCTGTGTAGTCGTTCAGAAATTACTTCTGGACCTGTTTACAGACAGATGATATTGCTCTCTTGGCTTGAGGTAGGTTTTATTACAGACTTAAAATCACACAAACAGGATATTCTGCAAAAATATCTTTCGATTGATCGACCAGGGCAGCGCCCCCCATATTATTTTTTTAGTACCCCCCCCCCCCCCCATGTTCACGAACCCCTTAAGATCTCCTTTGACTCCCCGTCTTTAAAAGTTATCTCACTGGAACACTGACCAAGGTATTATGTTTTACTATGTTAATGCAGTATATATTTTGTTGTTCTCATATCCACACAGTAGTTGAAGTATCAGCAATGTCTCATTCACTTGCTCAGCTGAGTTCCCCTTCATGTATTCTACTTTTTTTTTCCAGTCACATGGGGTAGTATTTGTTGTGGATGCTAGTGACACAAACAGATTGGAAGAGACCAAGAAATCCCTTTATGAAACTGTAATGAATCCTCGTGTGGCAGGCAAACCTCTGCTTATGTAAGTTATTTTCATATATTAATACAGGTTATTTTTAAGATTAGTTATATAGTTATTATTGACTCTTCAAAGAAAACAAAGGCTCTGGTGTCTGTCAGCTTCAGGGACTAGTGGACATGGAAGATTGGGTTGCCCAAGGAGCAACCAATCAGCCAAATTTGGTTGCCCCATCATAATTTTGTTTGTCTGGCACAACTGGACAATTGTTCATTTCGAACCCTAATTTTATTTTGGTTTAATATCTTTCAAACCAGTTTGTATCAGTATCACATATTGATTATCAATAAACTATTAAGAAACTATTTACATATAAATTTATGGCATTAAAAACTATTTACATATAAATTTATGACATTAAACATTGATTTAAAAGGAAGGCTTTCATTTTACGTTTAAAAATGATAAGAGATTCACTTAATTTAAAGTGGGGTTTTAACGCATTCCACAAAGTTACAGTTCTGTAATAAAAAGATCTCTGTCCCGACTTGGTTTTAAAAAGCGGTATATTAAGCGGTATATTAAGCAGGGAGCAGGGTTGGCGCAGTGGTGAGTGCGCTCGCCTTCCACCAATGTGGCCCGGGTTCGATTCCCGGACTCGGCGTCATAAGTGGGCTGAGTTTGTTGGTTCTCTACTCTGCTCCGAGAGGTTTTCCTCCGGGTACTCCAGTTTTCCCCTCTCCCCAAAAACCAACATTTGATTTATTTAGAGTTGATTTGATTTAGTCTCCCCAATTAGTAGAGCATCTGTGCTCGGCTAGATAGATTTGAGACTTAAATAAAGTGATTATTATTATTATTATTATTATTATTATTATTATTATTATTATTATTATTATTATTATGATCTGGTCGTCCGACCACTGATATTCCCTCTAGAGATAAAATTTGAAATAAGGTAGTTTGGTACCTGACCTGTCATAGATTTAAAGGCCAAGATGGCGTCTCTTAGATACACATTGTCTCATGGCGGTTTACAATACTGGCTGGGTGACTTTACCTGACTGCTTGTGCAGTTTTCCAAATTATTAATGAAGTAATTAATCCCTTAACTACCAAGGACATATATATATACGTCCTAAACACCGTTAGTGCTTTGAAAACCTACAACTTTCCCAAATCCCTTGCTATGGTTGAAATGAACCATTTTTATTGCCAAATGCTCAGTTATGTAGAATATATCACTCTGTAAAGTGACCAAAGCTCCCAATTTTTATCAAATATGAACGTTTATTTTGTTGCAAAACCAAAAATGTTGTCTTTGAGCGCCTCTTGACAACACCAAAAATACGCAACTTTGCTTTGAAGTTTTTTGGACAAGAATATCTTTTGAAGCTAAAAGTCTACGTTGGCAGTAATCTTCGAGTCCACTTCTTGAAATCTGTTTGACATTTTCCTGCTCACTTATTTAGCATGACGCGGATAACACTTTTGATTTCACTTGCACTCACTGCTCTGTAATTTTCGCCATTGTGACCCAAAGGAATTCTGGGATATTCTTGGATAATGGCCGCATGGCAGTCTGCCAATTTCCATTTCAGATATTTTTTATAAGTGTCGAGCCACCCGGTCCTGCTGGCAAAATATTGCACTATTTACAGGTCAAAACTCGCCAAATTTGCCATGCGAGGTCCCGGAATCTACTCACAGGAAGGCTAGGAACACAACTTCACTTCGTGAATCACCATGACTCAATTGAAACCTTTCGGCGGCTCAGTTGGCGTGAAATTGCTTCTCACCTCTGTCTTCTCTCAGAGGATTGCCTCTACCCACCAACCCAGCTTTATGATGCCAGGCAGGGGGCTTCTGAGGTGGAAAATGGCTCAAAAAACACACTTATAAATCAAATACCTACCGAATTGTTAGCTGCAGTTGACCGCTTAAAACAAGCAACAGCTGCCATGACATGCGTGACAAGGAAGATAGAGACTTTGGTGTTGTGGACCAGCAACATCGCCGTGGTAACCCCTTATATGGAATAGAAAGGTCATCTAGACCTCCTACCCTCAAAAAATTGCAAGAAATGACATGCAAAAAGTCGGTAGGGAAGGGGTTAATGAGTGCCCCCGTAATGTGAATTCATATCAAATTAGGACAGACACTAGGGGTGGTCACAGCCAGAGTTTTGTTACGTACCTAGTGGTTCTTAATTACACCCCGCAAAGTCAGATTCCTGGACTCGACGTCATATGTGGGTTGAGTTTGTTGTTGGTTCTCTTCTCTGCTCAGGTTTTTTCTCCAGGTTCTCCATTTTCCCCTCTCCACAAAAACCACATTTGATCATATACACATGGAAATTGTGCTATATAACAAAGTTATAAATTATTATTATTATTATTATTATTATTATTATTATTATTATTATTATTATTATTATTATTAAGTGAAAGTACTGTGAGACGGGGCCTACAGTTTATCTTCATTATCCAAGAAGACTGAAATATCTAACCATTAGTAGATGCCATTACAAAGGCAGCAGTTTCTCCGCAATTATTTAAAGACCCTGAGTGTTGGTCCAGCCATGGTTTGAACCTGACCTCCCACATGATAATCCAGTGTTCTACCAACCGAGCTAACTGGTCAGCAGTCTACTTGTTTATTCATTTGTTTTTATTTATTAATTTTTATTGCAAAGACTTGGAAATAAACAGGACTGTGAAGGAGCATTGAATGAAAATGAATTACGCAGGCTACTTGAACTGGACGAGCTCACTGAAAAATACAAGTGCCCCTGTGAAGTGGTAAGTAATTTATGCCACAGTTTGCAGCCCCAAACAGAGTTGATAAGTTATGTTTCCAGACTCAGTGATATTTTCATTTGGCAAGGAAGAAGGAGTAGCACAAATAATGCTACCTAGTTAAAATTGCATTTTCAGAGGGTGGTTAAATAAAATGCAGGGTTCATTGACAGATTTGCCGGCCTGAGTAATAGAAAATATCTACAACACACACCTCCCCCTAAGAAGGTCATTAGAATGTTGAGTAGCTGAGTGTCTCAGAGGTCAATGTTATTTTTAAAAACAAGGTATGAAGCAAAATTGGCATTTTCTTTATTTCTTTAGGAATGGTAGACAAGTGTAATCCAAGAAAACCTTTTGTAGGAAGGGCCTATATACATCTTTGTGAACAACAATTTAGTATAAGGATTTACAGAGATCCGGTTCAAACTTAATAAAATGAAAAAACTGAAAATAGTGATTATTCTTATGACAAAACATGTGGCTTTCAGGTACACCCTGCCTGCAACTTTTGGAGGGAGTGTCTAATTTAGTGTTTAATTTTCCTTTAGTTTAGCTGCACAGCAGTGCTTGGAAAAGAAAATAAAGTAGACAAGCAAATTAAGAAAGGTGAGCAAATCTTACGAGTAACAACAAGTCATCTACTGTCTAACACTTGTTTGATGATCAAAGTTGAAGTGGAAGCTGAGACCTTTATCTAAAGGGCTTTTAGTAAGCCTTTTTTCACACTCACTCTCCATTCTTGGTTATCACACTCGCATGTACCAGTGTCATATGGCACTTTTGAAGAGAGACAGATGTAAAAACAATCTGGATGTGAGATGGAGACTAGAACAGACAATAAATGTCAGTCTGTAAACTCCACTTGAATGTACAGTTGACATAAGATGAATTGCCTACATGTATGTGTTGTGGTTCAATTGCATCCTTGGTTCAATTTCTGTTTTCCTTTGTTTTGTTCTCATAATAATGACGACAACAATCATGATAAATAGGTTGACTTCTTAAAAATGCAATTATACTTCCCATGGAAGTCTGAATACTTTTTACAATCATTTATATGAAACCCTAATCAAAAGCCCTAATCTGATACATTACCATTCACAAGAACAAAAGAAAATAAAAATTGAAGCAAGGATAAAATTGAACTACAACATGACATGTACCGTAAAAGTGTAAATGCCATGTTGTTATTGTTAGCTATAATTATAATATAGTAGTAATTGTCTGCACCCCTGTAATTGATTTTTTGTATGCTCATTCTGGAGACAAGTAGCACTTACATACTTGGGATACATTATCTCATACTATTAGCATACGTCATTGTCTGAATAGAGTTCATTATGTCTCCAGGTTTCCGTTGGCTTTTATCTGAAATTTCCAAAGATTATGCAGATTTATCAAGAAGAGTAGATAAAGATTCAGCAGAACAGGTGAGCACTGTGAAAAATTAAGTCTCTTTCAAATAACTGTATTCCAGAGTAGTGGAATAGCAAAGTTTTTTTTAGTGAATTTGGAAAAACTCATATGAAAACTTATAGGCTGTTCACAGTCCCCTATTTTTAAGTGTGATTGGCGAGATATGCTTCATTTGATCTGCCACTATCTTGATTTGTAGTAGAAAGTACAGCTTGGGCAAGTGCAAAAATAACTAAGTGCAACACTGTGCTCTAATCTTGAAAATTTTTGGTAGCCCAAAACCCTGAACCTTTGAAATCCAGGGTGCCTAGCATGGTGATTTTGTTCAAAAACTAAGATTCCTTGTCGCCCAAAGGCAAAAGTAAGTCACCAGGGGCCACTGGACATTGCTAGATCATAGCTCTGAAGTGGGCCTGTTCTTATGGTGTATAGCCCTGCTTTTCATGGTTTCTGTGTAGCGTGGGGCCTGAGCCCAAGTTCAGTCGCACATGCGTGGTTAGTAGTCTAGAAAAACATGTGCTTGTAAAGTTAGGCTTATGAGAAACTATAAAGCGTTCTGGACGTTATCCGTGTCGTTGTTTGTGTTACATTTGGTGGCAGCGGTGGAGATTTTAACCATGGAAGACACTGTGAAAGCCTTGGAGGCGAAATTGGCCCAGCTTGAAGCGAAACTCGCGACGAAAAGTGAAATTACGGCGGCCGGTTCAAGCAGCTCCACGAGCTCATCGACCACATCCCCGGATCATTCTCTTCGCATTAAACCTGAAACTTTCTCGGCTGCTTCGGGAGAAAACTGGTTGGTGTGGCTACGGAAATTTAAAAACATTGCGTCGCTGAACAAGTGGAATGCCGAGCTTCAAAGTCAAATTTTGCCGGCGTACATGAAAGGCCTCGCCGAACAGACATATTACAGTCTGACTGCCGAGCAAACTACTACTTGGGCGGCTCTGGAACGCGCTCTAACAGATCGTTTTCATCCAAAGGAATCCCGCCAAGTACACATTTCTACTCTACGAGCCAAATTACGTCGCCCCGACGAAGATTTACATCAACTGAGGTGCGAAATCTCCCGCCTTGTGGAGCTGGCCTATCCAGATGACCCGCCGGATATACTTAATCGTACCGCCAGGGATTTCTTCATAGGCGCTTTATCTCCCCTAACTTTACGAGAGAAGGTGTTGGATTTGGGCCCAAACACCTTAGACGAGGCACTGGCGGCGGCTCAGCGATTTGAATCAAATCAAAAAGTGTTAAACAAAGGAAGTGCTCGAGTCCTTGCTTCAACTTCTGGAGTGGAAGGAGAAGGGAACTTGGCCTCACAACAGGGGTCCCCGGAACCCCCAGTATGGGCTAAGCAGCTATTTCAACAACAAGCTGAAATCTTAGAGAAGCTGAAGAGCATTCCTCAAGGAAGGCAAGGTAGGAATGAAAGTGTAGAGTCTGGACAAGGCCCCAGAGCATGTTTTAAGTGTGGCAGTTTGACCCATTTTATTCGTGATTGTCCACACCAAGTCCGTCCTGACCAGGGAAACTGGCGACGGGCGGGGCGCAACCAGAAGTGACCCCGCCCGATAATTCAAAAGGGGCATTTTTGTCATGTGATGTCAATGGTGTTAAGTCCCAAGCTTTACTGGATACGGGTGCAGAAGTAACAATTATTAGTGAAGACCTGTACTATCGCACTAAGACCAACGTGAGTAAACTTGAACCGCCAAGGAAGCCTGTTCTGGGAGCCAACAACATGCCGCTTGATGTCGTTGGTGAAACAGAGTTGACACTCCGGCTTGGTGGGATCAAGGCGCAGCATAAGGTGCTTGTGAGTCGAGGGTTGCCACAACCAGTGTTAATTGGTATAGATTTCTTAATGGCTCACAAGTGTATAATTAACTTTGACACTAAGACTGTCTACAGTGAGGGAGGACCCACTGAGATGGTGTTTGGACACCTTGACAAAGTGTACAGGATCACTGTTGCTGAGACCGTAACATTATCACCAAATATGGTTGCCGATATACCTTGTGAGATTCGGGGGGTGAGTGGCCTGGACGAGTGTATGGGTGTGGTGGAACCATCAAACATGTTTTCAGAAAGATACTCCGCTGGGGCCTTGCGCACTGCAGTAACTGTAAAAGAAGGCCGAATCCCAGTTCGTGTGTTTAATTGTCTTAACAAGCCTATCAAAATTTACAGATGCAGCAGTATTGGGGACCTCCATCCTCTAGCCGGCATGGAAGAACTGCCTGACGGGAGCGCCACGGGCAAGGGGTACAAGATTGTACCGCCTAGTGTTCCGAAGGAAAATGTTGAGGTTGACTTGGGGGCTAGACAGTGTAGTGCAGTTTTTGTGGGTGACTCTGGCAATGGCAGTATTCCGGTGGAAGAGATGTTCCCCATAAGTAGTGGTTCAGTTCCAGAGGAGGAAAAACGTAAGCACTATGAGGTGTTGTCCACTTATGCTGACTGCATTTCAAAGGGGCCGTGGGATTTAGGTACTGCTAAGGGAGTGAAACATACCATTGACACCGGCCCTGCACAGCCAATCCGGGTACCACCTAGGAGGGTCCCCTTCCATAAAAGGCAAGAAATGCGCCGTCAGGTGGATGAGATGCTTGAAGCACAGATTATAGAGCCATCTGAATCCCCATGGTCCTCTCCAGTAGTTCTGGTTGCGAAGCCTGATGGCACTCAACGTTTCTGTGTGGACTATCGTGCTCTAAACAAGGTAACCAAGCGAGACTTGTACCCACTTCCTCGGTGCGATGACATATTGGAGAGCTTAGCTGGGGCACAGTGGTTTTCTCACCTTGATCTTCTCAGGGGGTACTGGCAAATTGATGTTGCAGAAGAAGACCGGGAAAAAACAGCCTTCGCGACCCCGGATGGCCTTTACCAATTCCGCAAGCTAAGCTTTGGTCTAACAAATGCACCTGCGTGCTTCATGAGGGCTATGCACCTTACCTTGAAAGGTTTATGCTGGTCAGACTGTCTAGTGTATCTAGATGACATTATTATCTTTGGTCGAACTCTACAGGAGCACAGGGAGAGACTGTCATTGGTCCTGTCGCGCTTGTCAGAAGCAGGATTGAAGATTAACCCCAAGAAATGCAAGTTCTTGTCCGAACAGGTGGTTGTGTTAGGTCATGTGGTGACTTGCGATGGCATATCTACTGATCCAGAGAAAGTACGAGTCATAAAGGAGTGGCCAGTGCCGGAGAATGAGAGCCAGTTGAAAGCATTCCTGGGAACAGCTGGTTACTATCGAGAATTCGTGCCAAACTACGCTCACATTGCTTCCCCTTTGCACAGTGCTTCTCAAAAGGGTGATCGTTTTAGATGGTCAGCTGAGTGTGAAGAAGCCTTTCAGGCTATTAAGCGTAAATTGATGAACGCCCCCATCCTTGCTTTTCCCCAGTTGGATGTACCATTCGTTCTAGACACTGATGCCAGCGACAGTGGTTTGGGAGCAGTGTTGTCTCAGGTTCAAGGTGGGAAAGAGCGTGTAATAGCGTATGCAGCACGTGCACTATCAAAGGCTGAAAGGAACTATAGCACCACCCGTAAGGAACTTTTAGCCCTTGTGTGGGGAGCTGAGCACTTTGAGACTTATCTCTATGGGAGACGCTTTCTGGCTAGGACTGACCATAGTGCTCTACAGTGGCTAAAGAACTTCAAAAACCCTAGGGGCCAGGTTGCTCGGTGGCTCGAAAGGCTAAGTGATTTCGATTTTGAGGTGGAACATCGCCCTGGGCAGTTGCATGGTAATGCAGATGGACTGTCCCGCTTTTTGTGGGAAGGGGCCGCATCAGCTGAACATGACAAGGGGGAAGCCACATTGATCCAGTCTGTCAATATGGAGCCTCTTTCAAGGGAAAGTATAAGAGCAGCCCAGAACCAAGATCCTGTTCTGTCACAGGTGGCAGAGTGGCTTAAAACTGGTGTCAGATCCCCAAGGAGTGATGTGGAAGGAGGCGGGCGCAAACTTCTATCATACTGGTCACAGTGGGGAAGGTTGTTTCTCAAGGACAGTCTGGTGTTCAGACGCTGGGAAGATGAAGTGTCAGGTCAAGAAACTTCGCAGCAACTTTGCTTGCCAGAGAGCCTAGTACCACAAGTGCTGTCTGCCCTTCACGACAGTCCTTCTGCAGGTCACCTTGGCGTGGCGAAAACTCTGGCGAGAGTGCGTAGAAGATTTTACTGGCATGGGATGCGAGAGGATGTCGAGAATCACATTAGAAGGTGTGGTCCTTGTGCGGAAGTCAATGACCCTCCCAAGTTGCCAAAGGCGCCCCTCATCAACATCAAGTCGGGTCACCCTTTACAAAGAGTGGCCATAGACATAGTTGGTCCTACACCGAGGTCTAGTTTGGGTCACGAGTGGCTGCTGGTGGTTTCCGATCACTTTACTAAATTTGCTCAAGCTTTCCCAGTCAGAAACACTTCAGCAGTAACGCTTGCAAAGAAGGTGATGGACGAATACATATGCCGGTTTGGGTGCTTTGAGAGCTTACACTCTGATCAGGGAGCCAATGTGGATGGTGCTGTCTTCAAGGGACTGTGTGATTTAATTGATGCAGCTAAAACTCGGACAACACCTTACCACCCCCAAGGAGATGGACAAGTAGAGAGACTAAACAAATCACTTGTGAAGATCCTGTGTAAGCTGATTTCTGACCATCGCCGGGACTGGGCAGACTTTGTGCCGAAAGCGGTTCTTGCGTACAATACTAGTGTTCATGAATCGACGGGATTTACCCCTTACCGCCTAATGTTTGGCAGAGAAGCTATCTTGCCTGTGGATGCTGTCTTGAAGTTTGAAACCTCACCTCCCCAGGGAGAGGCGCAGACTTACCCCGATTATGTTATTCAGCAGAAGAAGCATCTGGAGGAGACGGAGCAGATCGTGAGAGAGAACCTCAAGCGAGCACAGAAATCTCAGAAAGCTTATTACGATACGAAGTGCCACGGTCAGCGGTTTCATGTAGGAGACCGAGTCTGGTATCGAAACCGAACCAGAGCAAGAAGGAAGAAATTCCTCAAACCTTGGTGCGGTCCTTGGAGGGTTGTGAAAGCTCTGTCTGATGTTACCTATCGTATTGAGGAGGAGAGAAGGAAGGCAGGGAATCGTCGTAAGAGGAAGGTGGTCCACTTCAACTATCTCAAACCATGCTTTACACCTCCAGAGATTAATGAAAAGCACTCCCCGGAAGCTACCTTTGGAGGTGCAGGTCGATCAGAAAGATTGGGAGATGTGCAACAGCCAACTCAGATTCAAGGGGCATCCGATGATACTGGGGGCGTTGATTTGGAATGGCTGGAGGATCCAGTGGCTCCATCCACAGAAGTTCATCAAACCCCTCAGGTCCAAGAATTGAGTGGTACTCTAGGTCCGGATTCGCAGCCTGCGGATATACCTTCCCATCCAGAGGTTCCTTTGGTAAACAATGAATCTTTTCCAAGTCAGACTCCAGTGAGACCGAGACGTGAACGGAGAGAGCCACTGTGGCTCCAGGACTATGTCAGAACAGTTGTTGTTCATCCAACTTGGCCTTTTTACCTTGTTGGGACAGTTGCATACTAACTTTTTCATGTTTCTTACTCTAACCTCTGTCTTCATATGGGAGGGGGTGATGTAGCGTGGGGCCTGAGCCCAAGTTCAGTCGCACATGCGTGGTTAGTAGTCTAGAAAAACATGTGCTTGTAAAGTTAGGCTTATGAGAAACTATAAAGCGTTCTGGACGTTATCCGTGTCGTTGTTTGTGTTACATCTGCACTTACTTTATAGGGTGTGTTCACTATTATAAGTCTAGATGGCATCTAATGAACATATCAGCTACAATAGACCTTTCACAATCTTTGATAGAAACCAATTTTCTGTTTATATACTACTCATTACTGTGTGGCAAGAAATTATGCATTTATGTGTGGCTAATATAGAATCTTACTATTTTGAACTTCTTTCCATTTGGTTATCATAGAAAAAAGTGCAAGATGAAGAACGTGAACGTAAAAGAGAAAGAGTGCGAAAATCCAGGGAAGCAAGGTACATTGATCATTGGTGCTGACTTTATTAACAGCTTGTCATGGATGCTCAGATTAGAAAGAAAAGTATTATGTACTTAATTAAGTACCTTCAGAAACGTTTTGTAACATCAAGCATTTGCGTCTTTCCTGATGTTGTCTTAGTGGCAAACGAACTTGATGTCACAGGAGAAGAAAAATGATTAATTTAACTCAGAATATTGCTCTTGGAAGAAAAAACATGGTCATGTACTGGTTGTCTCTGTCTTTGCCATTTGCCATAAATGAGATGGCTCTTGAAGTGGAATGTCAGAATAATAATATTATAAATTTATTATCACAACTGTAACTAATGTAATTACGCTTCAAAAATTATTAGGGAAAAAGCTGAAAAGGAAGCTGCAGAGAGAGCAAAACAGCCAGTGGAAGAGTCAGATGATGGTGTTGTTGTCAGCAAGGTAAGATAAACCAAGTGTTCATGTTTTCCATTTGGAGGTGCAAGAAACCACAGGTCAACATAACAAATTACATCCTGGATGCAACCACCCTCATAGCATGCAGAGCAGGCATATTTTAGGGGTGAGTGAAGGCTGAGTATTTTCACAAAATGATCCTGGGTAATGACCAAGGAGACTGGGGAGTGAAGCAAATGTTACCAAGGGGGTGGGCATCAGGTGGAAAGATGAAGGAGCTAGCAATGCCCCTTCCCCCCCCCATCCCCTTTGATTTGTTCCAACTCTCCACTGTTTGACTAGTTTTAAACAAAACGTGCAAAGAAAACCCCTGCACTGCAGGCTGCCACCTTCACTGCCTGGATGTGGTAAAGTTGGTGTGTTCTCCTGAAAACGCCTCTTAGTTAATTTATCAAAAAATTTGATCTCTAAACATCTTTCCCAAACTCATCATTTTTTCAACCCAGTGCTTGGTTTTTTGATATCCAGTGAAGATATCCAGTTCGAGCCGGCGTTGATCAAGCTAGCATGTTAAAAGTCTATATAAGCTCTATTAGATCCGTTCTAGAGTATTGTGTGGCAATCCATTCCAGGTTATCTGTCTGACAAAATTGAATCCATACAGAAAAGGGCACTAAAGATAATTTTACCCTGTGTTGAAAGCTACTTAGATGCCCTCGAGTTAGCTCGGGTGGAGACTCTTGCGTGTAGAAGAGATAAGATATGTAAAGAGTATATATGTAAAATGAAGGACTTCAACCACCCTCTTCATCCTCTTCTACCAATACGCCTAGACAATACCTTTCCCTACACCCTAAGGCACAAATCAGACAAACTGTATTTTTGTAAAAACGTTACTTCCTGTAGAACGAAGCGCATCACTTTTAAGTATTTTTAACAAATGTGATGCATGTTCTGGTGTGGTTTTTAAAATTCTTAATTGATGTATATAGAAATGTACATAGTCGATTTTATTAAGTTCTTATTGTATTTTAACTCGTTAATTTAGTTCGTACTGCAAGAGAGTTCAATAAACTGTTAAAAAAAAAACACTTTTTCGTCGTGTTTGCATGATCTATTACTTTTCACTTCTTCAAGATGCAAGGATACACAACTCTCCATAGGATGCCATATCTTCACGATAATTTTTCTCTAAACTTAGGACAAAAAGAAAAAGAAAGGAAGAGAAACACCACAGCCAGAGGCCTCACCTAAGAAGAAGACAAAAGAAAGAGAAACCAGTCCTGAACCTGAAGCACCTGAAAAGAAGAAAAAGAAAAAGAAGAAGAAACCTAAAGATGAGCGAGATGAGGATGTACAGGAAAATACAAGAGTAAGGCTTTTAAAATCTCTCCCCAGGGTTTCCTTTTCAAGGGAATAATTATTTGTTTGTTGGGTGTCAGCCCATTTTCTTGTGTAGAAACTCAGACTTTCAAAAGATCTGCTGGCTGAAGCGATACCTAGTATGGTTAATTTGACCACCATACAGAGCGATTCGCAATTCACTCTAAAGAAGGGCTAACGCTCGAAATGTCAGCTTTTTTAATCCTATACGGTGGTCAATTTACATTACCAACTCCGTTGATAAACCAAATTTTCGTGTTTCACTCCCCCACCAACGCAGCACCACAGTTTCTTTAGAATCTAACCCCCTTTATTATTTAATAATAATAATAATAATAATAATAATAATAATAATAATAATAACCTTTATTTACCCTCGGTAGTATTTATAGCACAAAGGCTAGTGGGCCGAGCAAATACAGAAACAAATAAAGTCAAATTAAATCAACTCAACTCAAATCAAATGAAATCAAATCAAATGTTGGTTTTTTGGGAGAGGGGAAAACCAGAGTACCCGGAGAAAAACCTCTCGGAGCAGAGTAGAGAATCAACAACAAACTCAACCCACTTATGACACCGAGTCCGGGAATCAAACCCGGGCCACATTGGTGGAGGGCAAGCGCTCTCACCACTACGCCAACCCGTTATTCAAAAGTATTGTTAGTTGTCTTGCATTGTACTGTAAATGGGTGGAAACAGATTAAATTATAAAATAACATTCTTGTAGCATATTAAGCAATCATCAGACACTCTTAGTTAAATACAGCTGCACAAATGTGTTTGAAAAACCAACATTTTAGGGCTGCACCTCAAGTGAGATTTACTCACAACAAATTGCAAAATATTCTTGTGTAAAAGTCAGAGCTTTAATGGAAATTGGGTATCAATTTGCAAGAATATTTACATGTATTGCCTGCATAAAAATGCTTAACATACATGTATGGGGAAGCACAATCGTATAAGTGCCGGTTAATATAAGTGCACTTTTTTGTCCTCTTCAAGGAGGCTGAGAATGAAACTCCACGCACCATAAGTCCAATAGAATCACCCAGGGAAGATACAACAAGAACACCAGATGATGCAACTGATAGTTTACAGCAAGAACACACAAGAGATCTTCATGATAGCTCAGTTTCACCCACAAACGAAAACAGCGCCACTCCCGAGGATGGTGATGTCAAGAAGAAAAAGAAAAAGAAGAAAAGGAAAACAAAACTGAATAAGACAGCCCCCATGGAAGAGGACAGCTATAAACTGCCTCCACTCAATGCTTGGGATACCCCTCCTGCTACACTTAATGGATTTCCAGGTAGCAGTGGTGCGTCTCCAAGACGACTTGAACCTTTAGGACCACCTCGTTTGCCAGGTACTTTGTTTGACATTAAGGAGCAATGGAGCTGTTCACTTTCAATAGTTTTGATTGTTTTGAGCTGAACAAGATTGATCTGAGACCACCTCTTAAGGTGTTCTAGGTTGAATCTGCGTCAATCCTTTTCTAAGACTTAGTGTTCACACCTAAGCAATTACATATATGGGTGTTGGATCGATCTAACCAGTCATTGTGAATGGTCACATCACTTCCAATAAAGTGTATTTGTGTCGAAGGAAGCAGTTAAATGATGTCCTTTGTCACTGCGCAGAAACCATCTAGAATAATTTTTCTTAATTTCTTTGTCTGCAGATGATCGCTCATCAGGTCGGAAATGGAAATTGCAATTTGAAAACATTGGCCAATTTTATAAAGTTCTTTTCAATTTGTATTTTGATAATAATCACTACAAACTATTAACTTTATGGTTTACTCTTACTTTGAAAAGTCATATTTTTCGCGGTACTCATCTTTTTCGTGCAAAATGAGTGCTGCGGTGTATAACATTTTGTGCCATTTTGAGCAAAACGCTTGCAATACCCTATTAATATTTATTTGGTGGACTGGAACCACTACTTTCTTTAAAAAAAAATCACTGCGGTCATATGCCTTTCTCACTCAAAAAAGTCTACCGAACCTGAGTAGTTCATGGACTTTCTACTTTGATCACAGGTGTTTCAATAGTGCAATTAACGATAAAGCGTCCACTCTTGATGGTGTTACTGTAATAGTCTGAGAGGAAAGTTGGTATAAATATTGGCCTTTTCATTCACCCTTTAACAACTTTTCAATTTAACCCGTTCCTTTAGGTAGCAGAGCTCTTGTATCACCGTCAATCCCAGAGGATGATGAGGTATGTTGATTGCTCTTTCATAAATCACATACTAGACAATACTTCACATATACACCGATTCAGCCTAAGACCGGAAGTTGCATGGAAGCGAGGCCTAAGGGCTATCGTTTGCGCGAAACTCAAAAATCATGGAGGAAAACGCTGAGACAAGCGAGGCTTCATTACAGGTAAATCTCTGACCAGAAGATATCCCATGCTCATCCGTTAGAGCTGGAGAGGATATAAGTAAGTGGACAATTCCACAATTGAAATTTTGGTTGAAGTGCCGAAGACTTAACCAACAGGGACTGCAGAAAGATCTCGTCGCAAAGTTTCGTGATTAAACACTTCTAGAAAGCTCATGTATCAAGACTTATAAAAAACGTTTAGCAACAGTAACAAAAGATGGTTTTCATTAAAGCTTCATTTCTTTGGCTCTCAGTTAAGATTTTTTCTTTTCTGGGAAGGGTTAAAGCATTCAACTCGATTCCTTACTACAGAGATAAAGTTTACGACCCTGACCCTGAGTGGTGCTATACAAAAGCAAAGCTTGAAAAGCTCAAGACAAATAATACCGTGATTGGAACCGTCCAAAGTGAGTTGAGCAAACAAGCAAGTTCGTATAGTTCGGTTTTAGACACCTTCCCGCCAGACGAGAGTACACAATTTTCAGAGGACTTTTCTGTTTTGCCTTCATTTGTACCTATGGATGCTTTCGAGCAAGTAAAAAATTCTGGTAAATCAATGAAGAAGTTTGCAAATGCGGAAGTTGTTATAGACTCGAACGACAAAGGACTTCGTAAGATGAACTTTGTTCACGATTTACTGACAAGTATACAATAACTAGGAAAATAAGATCGTATACATCCATGCTTGTTGCTCGGCTTCCTACGAGAGGAATGTTAAATACAAGGTAAAAGTGGTGTGTAAACAAAGGGGAACTCCAAAGATTCTAGCCGCAGTGTGATATACACTGTGAGGCTTCCAACAGTGGATGTTGTTGTCATGTCTGGCATTTGGAAACTTGAGGACATGACAAGAAAGCCCGAGCTGAAAAATCTCACTACTGACAGCAGAAGCTGTACATCCAAACCAAGGGAATGGGGAAAAGGAAGTAAACGAGAAGTAGAGTTCTCTTCGGTGATGGCTTCAAAACTTAAAAAACCAAGACATGTATCTGACTTACCTGGAAGGAAGAGGAGGGGTATTGAGTCTCAATTTTATGATCCCAGACCAGCTAAGTCTCAGAAACTTGATGTTGATGGAATTGTAAAACTTAGACAAGATCTTCAGGAAATAAATGCCAGAATACCCTTTGCTGTTATGTTTCCAGAGGATAAGACAATTCCAACAATAATGTCTGTAGTTGGTACTGTTGCTCAAGGTTCAACAATTCACAAGCAACTTCAGGATTACACCCGCCCCCAAATTTCGCTAGCACTGTATTCTAGTAGTAACTCCCCTGCTGATAAAGAAAATATGAATCCTGTCTTCAGTACAACCCACTCTATCACAGCACTGGACACCCATGTGCAAGCAACTGAAGCCAATTTTTAGTTGGTAATCATGAATTATTATTGTCTGCCCATTCACTCTCCTCTGTGTAGAATGAATTAGATGTAATACCCTTGGTATTCCCCCTCTAGCTGCTGATAAGCTACAGCTACAGCAGATGTTTGATTCTCAAGTTAATAACCAACAGCAAGAACAGAATAATTCAACTTGCACTGCAAGCACATCTCCACAACAACCCTCCGAAGTAAAACTGTTGACAACACAAACAAAAACATTGTTTATTGAAACTCTCACTGACAAGCAAAAGCAAATTGGAATGGCTACAAGGGAGCAATCAGCAAACCCTACCTGGTTTGAAGAAAAGCAAAGCCAAATAACTGCCATTATCTGTACAGATGTCTTTACTCATATGCAAAACAAAGGGTCAAAAACGCCACAAAAACTAATTAAAAAATTACAACAAAAGGAGCGCCCCACAAACTTGTCAGCTATTCACATGCTAAACAGCTTAACTACAAAAGTTAAGGATTAATTTCTGGCATTGAAAATGAACCTGTGGCAGCTGAACTGTATAACAATTTATTTTTATCATCTTTGTCAGACATCAAGGAGGTATCAGCCTGGAGTGGGCCGCCCACCCCCACCCAATTTTTCTGGGAGTACCTCCCCCCCAGGGGTATCAGTTCAAGAGATTGGTCTAATTGTAGACAAAGAAAATGATATTCTTGTAGCAAGCCCTGACAGAATTGCACCAGTAGTGTATACCAATGGTGACATTGAGCACAGAAATGTGGAGATAAAATGTCTTGAATCTAAGCTGGATATGTCACCAGAGTCTGCAATTGAAGATCATCAAAAGGAAAGCAGCTTCCCATTTATGGAAAGAAATTCTTTCTTTGAAGTAAAAGAAAAGCATAAATATTGGTTTCAACCCCAGATGCAAATGGGGTTAATGGAATACCACTGACTGACTTTGTCATATTCAGCAATATGGCATTTCCAGTTTTGGTTCTCAAGGTTACATCATCATCAAGATGGAAGGATGAAATTCAGCCTAGCTTAATTGCTTGTCTCCTAATAAAACAGTTTATGTCTTTAGACCTGTAAAATGTTATTGATGAAAAAATTAAAGATGACTTTGACAAAATGTCTGAAAAGAGGACAGGGGACTATCATGCTTCCAACATGTACTGAAGTATACAGAGGAGTTTGCAAGTTTGCAAGTGATAGAAAGTAAAAGGAATATTGTTAGCAATGAGAAAATGAAAGTAGTTATCCTCATATATTATCTTTGAAGATTTTGACACATTATTTCTAAGGACTTGCATTTCTAGCAAGGGTTAGGGTGAGATTTAACCTCAATTCTAACCCTAACCTTATGTTTATTATTATGCACATGTCATCGGCTTCCCCGTGGGGTCGACCCCCGGGCCTACCAGGGAGATATGTGGGGGAATATTAGGAGATGGATGGGATATTTTGCCCGAGGGTAGGGGAAAATTTTCACATTGTTTTACGATCAAAGATTAGGGGTGGGGGAATTCACAAGTTTGAAAAGGATGTCACGGGGATTTTCAGCTGAGAGACACCTCACCCAGGGGGCTTTGTCTTGAGAGATTCCCCGACCCCCCGGGAAATTCCTCAAGTTTGCTTGACTGATTTTACAACCCCCCTGGTTAGCCCGGGGGTCGACCCCACGGGGAAGCCGATGACATGTGCATTATTATCATTATCATTATCATTATCATTATCATCCCCTGTATTTTCTGAAATTACACTCCATCAATTTTAAATATGAGAACCCCAATTATATATTCACTTTCACATATCAAGTCCTCCACTCATTGAATGAACCCAAAGCAGAGACGCATAATGAGGAACATCAAGACCTAAAACTAACACTCACTACCCTGATGTGAGAGCTCATTCTATGGAAACTCAACACGTTGTTGCTTTAAACTGAAATAATTGGATACCGAAAATTAACTAACATTATGCACAAACAGTCCAGATCTGATTTATGGTCCCCAAAGCTAGAAAGAGGCAGAACGTGATTAAAAATGTACCAAGCCCAGATGACCAGTGCTTCAGATAAATGATTTCTGTTTTCACCTGCCTTGCTATCTGATGGACCCGCTGAAAAGTGATTCCTTCGACTTAATTTCGCGACTTTTCACCTTTTTTGACCTTTCAGAGACATCGTTATCCGGAACTGACCATGGTAAAATAGAAGGAACAGCATTCGTTACAAGATCGTGTCGTTTACCACCAAGACTTTTCCTGTAGTCTTTTTTGTCGCCACGCTTCATTTTCTGATCCTAGATTTTTCTTAGGTTTTCATCCAAGGGAAAATTATGAAAAATTAAATCTGGTCGATTATCTGACCGATTATTACACAGTGCAGCAGCTCAGCATTTGTGACTCCAATTCTTCGGGTTCTTTGAAGACGCCATATTTTGAACGATGGCCCTTAGGCCTCGCTTCCATGCAACTTCCGATCTTAGGCTGATTTTTTTATTGCAAACTACATTTAACAATTATCCTGCGAAATCGCGCGGAATATCCCCAATACTTGACCGACGAGGCCGAAGGTCGAGTTGGCTAAAATCAGGGGGTATTCCTCAGCATTGAGCAGGATAATTGTTTTATTATTCAACACATTGATAACAAAGCACAGTTTGCTGAGTTTATTACAGAAAATTTGGAAAAAAAACGCCAGTTTTCTCCACAATCCACGAAATTACGAATATCGCTGGATATCTTTTGAGTACGCGCAATGAATATTGGGAGCACTTTTGGCCATACAGTATTTGTGCAGTACAGTATTTGTGCAATGCACACAATGCACATTGTGTTGCAATGCATTAAATAGTAAAGGCAGTTACCTGTGAACAGATACAGCCTGCCTCAAACTCGCACTCATGATGGTCGCTCAGAATAGGAAATCTATATGAAATTGTCTGCATTAGAAAGCATAGCCTATAATAATCTCAGAATAGGCTTGATTTTCAGTTTTTAGGAATAGACTCTCAAGGACACTTATTCACCATCATCATCATCGTCATCACCATCTCTTGCGACTTATTTATGTTTTATTCATACCTCTTCTAGGAACCAAGTTCTCTGCCACCTATACGAGGAATGCCATGGACAAGAAACAAACCGAACAGTGAAGACTACGACTTAGTTACATAAAAAAAGAATAATCCCCGTAGAGAATCATTATTAGAAATTCATTATACATCACGGCTACTCAGTGAAGTCGTTCTAGAGATTAACACTTCAAACCCTCCAGGTACAATGAAGCTTCATATGTATATTTATTTATTATTTTAGTTTCTATTGTATAATGATTTCAAATCTTGAAGGCGTCATTGTATTTAGAGGAAGTGTCATCTTGTTCAAGTCTTGATGAAAACAGAGTCAATATTTTTTAAGGTGGTCCGTTGTACGAATTCACTCGGCTTTGGAACAAAAAATCAGGGGGAGGTGGAGCGGTTTCAAGAGTGAAGTTTTCTGAAGTGTCCTAGGAATTTGGCCAGGATTAAGGGAAGGTTGCAATAGATATTATATAGTCCATGAAACACTATGACTTGCGGACTAGTCGCTTTGGCGACTTCGCCTCTCGCACACACGTATTTAAGGGTCGAATCGAGGTACATGCGTTCAGCGATCACAGAAACGTTATCAGAGACCTATTGCCTTGTTTCTTATGCAAATATAGTATTAATCCCTACTATTAGTGCTCTTGAGCTTAGCTCTTGTTGTGGGGTTACAATCTTGGACACAATAAATGGAACATTTGGACCACCCCACCCCCCATTTCAATGATGTTAATTAGTCCATTTTATTCCGTCCAAGATTGCAATCTTGGACACAATAAATGGAACATTTGGACCACCCCTCCCCCATTTCAATGATGCCAAAATGGCGCGTTTTGCTCTTCGCGCGCCTTCATCATTGCTTAGGGGGGATGGGGGTTAATTAGTCCATTTTATTCCGTCCAAGATTGTAGCTTAATGCATTAACTGGATTTATCTTTCTTAGTATTTCTATTGGCCGAGGAAAACGATGCAGTGGTCCCACTTAGAAACGACTGAAATAATGGCTGCGTTGTTATTAAAGACACTTAGTCCAAAGCAATTGCTTGTTATCAGCACCAAAGGGCAATGTCGATCATACAAAAAGGACGGCAACAGGCGAACCAAGACACATTTTAAAATTTTCTTGCGATATACACACCATCTGTGTGACTTGTCAGCTTCTCCTGCCGGACAGTTGAGCTATTTAGCACGGTGGATCCAAAAGGCCCGTCAAACTGAATGATTGTTAACGCTAATATCATTGTCAAGTTACAAAGCTAATTAAGATTAAGTTGTGAGTTAGCATCGTTAAAAGAGAATTTGGTTTGCCTCGGTGTATTAACCTGACGAGGTTGTCATTGTTTTGTGAGCTATTGTTTTCCCGTACTCTGTTTATAACTGTTTGTTTTCTTCGTTTTATGTCATTCGTAAGTTTCACAGGTCGTTACTCCGAGGTAGAGCCGAAACCTCAGCCTGTTGTTGTCCTGTCCAGATGGGTTTGGGTGCTCAAACGGGTTCTGGTTTGGTTTCAGGACAGAAAGTGGATGAGCCATTTTCCTTGTTCTTGTGAGCTAAAACTAAAACTTTGGTCACTAATTACTGCCTTGGGACCTTCGTAATGTAGGACAGCGTAAATATATTGAGAGTCTATTCGGTCGGATGATCGCGTATTCAAACTGAAGGAAATTTGTGTGAGCCTTATGCAAATAATGACCACTGAACCACTGTTAATAGGTCTCTGTACTCTTGGTTGGGAGTTGGCTCACAACAGTAAGTGTTTCCTTTCCTTCGGGCTCGTGAAAGTAGTATGTTAGATCAGAGGACACGGGTATGGAATGCAGTGGTACACTTGTTGTGGGATTCGTATTAGCAGGTGTTTAGCGAGATCAGTGAATCACTTTATTCACGTTTGGGTCATAAGTTAGGTTACAAAAAGTGGAATCCGTCAGGATAAATATGACTCGTTTCGATCGCGATGACACTAAGAGAATAATCTCTGTTACCTTAAGTTTGGGTTTATCTAAACGCATGAGCAATTTCAACATTTTAGAGGGGTGTTTGTAGAATTTCAAGGTGTTCTGATTGAAAACAAACGAGAACATCTCGTGAAAGTCCCCCCAAACGCTTTCTCAGAAGGATAATTTTCCGAATAGAATGGCTGTAAGAAAACCAAGCAATGTGACTCTTGCTGGACATTGAGTCAAAATGGGCCTAGCAGACCCCCATTTCTGACCTGCCGTTCACATTGGTGACAGTTGGTCACGTTGAATGAATTAAGACTGTATAAATTGTCCTAGTTTTCACAGTGTAGATGTTATGAAAATCAGAAATCAAAGTTATTTAACAAGATTGCTATGCAATCTTTTCGAGGATATTCTCATTGTGTAAGTAACATTTTCAAAGTACGTCGGTTTTATTATATCGCGTTTAGACTGTAAATATCTAAATAAAAAGATATCTTTTTAAATCATAAACTGCATTCATTGGTCATTGCAAGAAGCGAAACAACGCAAACCTGAGCTTTGGTATTTCTGCGAATATTAGTCGCATGACCACTACAGTATGACCTGCTTTCTCTGTGGATGTCGATCTTTTAATAAGGCTTTTGGGTGAAGAAAGTCAATTACCCCTTATGACCCCTGCAGGCTCACCCTGCTGAAGGTCTCTCTTGAGTTGTTCGACGTTGTCCCTAAAAGTAAAACCTACGCAGGGATCCATGTGGCCTCCATTTCCTTTCTAACGACAGCTTGTCAGGCCAATAAATTCTCAAATTCTTGCTACTAGCTCAAATGTGAGGCGGTGGACTTGGATCGTTTTGAGGTACACAGTTTATCAGTCGACAAAGCGAGTGGACAGATACGTACACAGGAAGCGCGTCACCTCTAATGAAGCAAGACCTTGTAGTTAAAATGCCTGTAACCCTTTCAGTTGGAAGACAATTTTCATCTTCAACCATTTCACTAGATCTCTTAGCTTTCTCCCAATGCTGATGACAAAGAAGTTTCAACACTACTGTATACCTTAAAAAACCAAAAATGTTTCTTTCAACAAAGAGGATTACATATTGCAAGCAGGTAATCACTCTGGCTCAATCCACCAGACAGAGATAGTGAGGTCTGTATCAAAACAAGGTCACCGTCAACCTCATTCGGGTCACTAAGCGTGCAACTGTAAAATGAACTATATCGGGAGAAGATTGAAAAAAAATTCATCAGTGATAACGGGCTTCAGGGGAATCCACAATCGGCTTTGTGCAGTAGATTAGTTTTTGTGTCACAGCGGCCTGCACAGCTTATAAAAAAAGAAGCGTGACATTAATTTATGTCATGGCTAGATGATATGGACGCGGTCCCACGTTAACAACAATCGGGAGTTTTCGGATATTAGTTAGCCCATGTTCAAACCGCCATCTTGTATTTCGACTGTACATCTTTTGTCGGTAAGTCTGTCATTTTTTGTCGAATCTTTGCACAGCTCTCAAGGAGTGTACAATTCTAGTGTATGTTAAACTTTCAGGGCCATCAAGATTCATATTTATACGTGGGTAAGAACTTTCGGAGTCTCTGAGCAAAGCTCTCGCATTGATGTTGATGATGATGATGATGATGATGATATTTAATTAAGATTTCAAAAACACATTTACAGACGTGACTGATCCGCAAATAGCACTGGCTAATCTAGGCGGATCAGTCATTTATATGTAAGGAATTAAAAAAAATTAAATAAATAAGTAAATAAAAAGTCACTAAACTATTACAATATTACTATAAAATATGCATTAGATATGCATTCACAGAGAAAGCTAACAAGAAACCATGAAGACTCCTTCAAGCCGAGATGGAAATTACTCCTAGATCATCTTTAAACCAACAACACCACAGGTTACCCAAGGTCGAAATATGAGCGACACTGATTGCCTTCGAAATTTAAGGATTAGTGATGGGGAACTGACAATAGACCTTTCCAGAATTTTTTAAGCCTTTGATATCGGCCATGTAACGAAAACCCGTCGACACTGCAAGGGAAACTTAAAATTAGTAAAATGACCAAGTTTGGGAGTCGTATGTTTTAAAATCGCGAAGTTTTAGCTTCGCAAAGTCGTGAATTTTTCAGACGTTTGTATGCTGAAGGGTACACACTTGCCTCCCAGGATACATTTACGTGACAAATAAACCAAGAAAGCGAGGCTGAATTAACGGTCCCTGACCGTTAATTCAGCCTTGCTTTCTTGGTTTATTTGTTCCACAATTTGTTGCTGATCAGATCCTTTACTACAGGATCCGGTGCTTCTATTTTGTCTCGGTGGTCCTTGCAAGCGTATACCGTTTTTCACTGGATACATTTACGTCTCTAAAATATTCGCTATTTTGCAAGGAGTGACTCTCAAACTTGGCCATTTTATTAATTTTCAGGTGCTCTTTCCAGCAGTGACGATAGATTTTCGCTACCTGGTCAAAATCAAAAGTTGAAAAAAAAAACCCGTGGAAATGGTAGTCTCCTTTGCAGCCGCTCGGGCCGAAGTCACGCAGTGTTGCGTGACTTCGGCCCGAGCAGCTGCAAAGGAGGCTATTTATATATGGATAGGGAGGTCCATTGTTTCTAAAGCCTGTAAATATGAAAGAAATTTGATTTAAAAAAACCGCTTGTACCTTACTTCAGTTGTATGTTTCTTGGTCCTGGTTTGAGCTGAGAGGGAGGAGAATTCGAGACTGAGTGAGGTGAAAACACAAGTAAACTTCCTGCTTGGATGAGGTACTAAGCGAGGTAAGTGCATTTTGATATCCCAGTCGACTTAGGTTTTTCCACTTGATTTACAGGATCTGGATTTGGTACAGATCTCAGCATAGCAAGAATGAGCAGTCACAAGCCAGTTGTATCAATTGATGTCTTTTGTGATACCATCTGACCGGAGTAAGTGCTGGTAGGAATTTCTGATATTTTAATCACTTGTTTGACCATGTCCAATAGTATTGGACGCTACCAGATTTTGTGAGTCCACGGTTTATAAATATGTTTTGAAACAATAACTTGAGATCTCCAAAGTGAGTGAAATAAGAAATACAACATCATAGAAATGCATGAAACCCCAAATGGAAACTCGGAAAAAAAATCCGAGTTCCAGATGGGATTTGAACCCACGACCCTCCGCGATCTAGAGGGACGCTCTAACCACTGAGCTACTGGGGACTCTATGGTGAGCAAGCAAGAAAGAGCATGGCTTGAGAGCCATGGTTATAAATTGCAGCTATTAAACTTTTAATTTAAGCTTCACAAAAGTTGTCAGAAAAAAAATTGTTTAAAGACGTAAGGAAATTACTACATCCTGTTCAGTGAAAATTGTCAGCTTGATTAATCACAGTGTCACAAAAAAATAGTTACCTTTATGTAACTAAGGTTCGTGTCATTGTTTATGAACTGAATTAACGCTATCAAAGTCTCTCCATCTACAGCATGTATTTTCTTGAGGTGCCCAGTGTTAAGACCGTCTGTTAATAAGCTTTTAGCTTCTACTGGGCTCCCTCGCTACATCAGTCCCCGTTAGTTCTGTGACAGCTCTATGTAACTATTGTTTTTGTGTAGCCAAATAAATAAAACGAAGGCAAATAGGCAACTGGACAGCAGGACCAGCGAGAATTGCTAGACCAGGGATGTGGACTCAACCGAATTTCTTGGACGAGCTAAAACAACACTTCAAACTGGTTCTTTCGGCGGGGAAGAGATGGATGGAAGAGTAAAAATAAACAAAATATACCCTGCGTAGTTGGCGGTATTGTAGGCGCGTTTAGGAGGAGGAGGCGGAACCGCGACGACAAGCGGCGTAAACGTCTCTCCCCATTCTCCTCGCGGCGTCGCCTCTCTCTTTTAGCGGCTCTTTACTCCGTGCGCTTACAATACCGCCAGCTACGCCGGATAAGGAAAATATTAAGTATTTTCTTTTCAGTTAGTTTCCGTCTGTGTTTTAACCCTTGACCAAAAATTGTACTTTAAACCAAAACAAGAAATCGACGGCGAATTTATGTCCAGTCAGGCCAGCTCAAGTCGATAGTAATTCAATTTGTTTTGCTGAAAAGATTCAAAATGAAATGATATCAAGAGATTGGAAATCTCTAAAACAGGGAATGGGGAATGAAGCAACGGGGAACAGGGAATCTCTAAGAGACTTTTATACTCCATTAAGATTCACCAAACAAAGGATGCCATTTTAAATTCTTCTTTCAAGGTGTTTTGTTGGAAAACGCTATCTGGAAGTAGCCGTGAAAGCGTTTTCCAACAAGCTGTCCTTTGAAGTGACATGGAAGCCATTCTTCCTCAATGCTACAACTCCAGACAGTGGAATTTCCCTGAAAGAGCACCTCACAGCGAAGATTGGAGCTCAGGCTTTGGCTAAGGAGGGAGCTAAGCAATTCAGCGAAGCTGGCGCAAACATGGTAAAGTTTATAGGGTTTTTTTTTCTAAATTGACAGGCTAGGATTCTTCAAGCAGATATGCCCGTCCTTCATTCATTTTAATCCTTTCACTCATGGTAGTAACACCCGGGGGGTACTTCAAGGAAAATTGGGTGGGGGTGTACGGCCCGCTTCCTGAAACCCTTACCCTATTGCAGACCAAAATCTGCGATTTTCCCTACCCTATTTCACACCTGACCAAAACTTCGATACCCTATTTCAGACCTATTTCACTTACACGGTTGGCGTAAACATAATTTGAGAAGGGATTTTGTGACTCTTTTGTTAATGGTCTTATCGCCTAATGATGAAGAACTAGCTTCTTCTAGAAAACATACTCAATTCAGGAATAAAGTGCACAAACCATACCCTATTTCAGACCAAATGGTTAAAATCGATACCCTATTTCAGACCAAAACGGCTTAAAAACCATACCCTTTGGGGCCGCACATACCTATATAGCCCATACAAGGGAGTACCCCTTCCCCCTCACCGTGTAGTGACATACGATATTTGATGGCAGGACTTGATAAACATTCGGTTGATTTTTTATCATTACTGTCACCAAAATGGTCTTGAAAGTATCTATAGTATTAACTCCTCCTATCTATATTTTTTCCCACAACGTCGGAAACAATTTTCTATCAAAGCCCAAACCTTCTTTCTAAGTTGTTCTGTTTATGTGATCTAAATAAATGAGCTTTAATGAGAAACCATTCTTGAAGTTAACATATACAATAGTTTTTTCACAGAGTGGAACGTCCCGCTGCGACCACCTCTCGTAAGCGACTACCTTTCGTAAGCATCCGCGGCCACTTTTAGAACTGCCAGTTTGAAATAAGCGACCACTTGTCACACAATCCTGTCAGTCCATGGACGCAAATTGGTTAGCGTTTACATTACAATGTTGCACGTTTAAGGCCCAGCCAAACGAGTGCAACATCGTCCAACATTGTTGAATCCAACATTGTTGGACGATGTTGCGCAGTGTTGAACGAGGTGGCCAAACGAATGCAACATTTTGGATTCAACACTTGGTCTCAAGGGTTTGGGACCAAAATTTACCAAGACTCCTTAGAAAACAAACCCGTGCCATATTGTCTTTGTTAGCCCAGAAAATGCTGCGAGACCGATAACTGTACATAAAGCCTGGTTTTCACTAGCGACTCAAACACAAGCGCAAGCATAAGGGCAAGCACAAGAGCGCTTATTGTGAAAACGGGCTTAACGCAAGCGTAAGCATAAGCGCAAGCACAAGCACAAGCGCAAGGATCAAAATTTTTCCTTTTCCTTGTGCTTACGCTTATGCTTGCGTTCGCTTTCGTAGTGTTCGTTTTCACTTAGCATAAGCTACTTAATGCTTGTGCTTATGCTTACGCTTCTGCTTGCGTCGCTAATGAAAACCAGGCTTAAGTCTTTCGACCTCCGCGTAAGACAATCCTCTTGCTTTCGCTGGTGTTACACTTTCAGCTACTCCTTTTTCCTTTTACTTTCTTTTTGAAGAGAAATCGCTTGTGTCAGTGTTCTCTTCGTCGAGAGATTGAAAACTTTGGCTCGTTCGTGATACTGTACATTGAACACTCTCGCGGCAACGCACGAAGGAAGTATAAAAAACCGAAAAGTCAGCTCAGTGGGCATGCATGCGTTCAACATTGTTGAAAACAATGGCCAAACGAATGCAACATTGTTGTTCACACCTGAGAACAAGAAATGTTGGATGATGTTGAAGACGATGTTTGATGGATATCAAACTTCGTCCAACATCATCTAACATCGTGCAACATGTTGGCCAAACGAGTGCAACATGTTGGATTCAACAATGTTGGACGATCAAATGAAGAATGATCCTCGCAGTTGTGAACGCAATTTATGCAATTGCGTAAAGAAGCCTGAAAAAAAATTCAGGACTTCCGACCTCGCGACCTCGCGATTACCGGTGCGATGCTCTAACCAACTGAGCTATGAAGCCACTGACGTTGGGAGCAGGTCAATTATGGGTTCATATGTTCCCGTGAAAGAAATGAGTGTGAATGATATATGAAATAAATCATATATGGACGGCGGAAATGAAATCAAACGAAGAATGATCCTCGCAGTTTTGAACGCAATTTATGCAATTGCGAAAAGAAGCCTGAAAAAAAATTCAAGACTTCAACGGAGTTTGAAGCCGTGACCTCGCGATTACCGGTGCGATGCTCTAACCAACTGAGCTATGAAGCCACTGACTTTGGGAGCAGGTCAATTATGGGTTCATATGTTCCCGTGAAAGAAATTAATGTGAATGATATATGAAATAAATCATATACCGACTGCGGAAATGAAATCAAATGAAGAATGATCTACGCAGTTGTGAACGCAATTTACGCAATTGCGTAAAGAAGCCTGTTTAAAAAATTCAGGCCTTCAAAGAAGCCGTGACCTCGCGATTACCGGTGCGATGCTCTAACCAACTGAGCTATGAAGCCACTGACGTTGAGAGCAGGTCAATTATGGGTTCATATGTTCCTGTGAAAGAAATGAGTGTGAATGATATATGAAATAAATCATATATAGACTGCGGAAATGAAATCAAATGAAGAATGATCCTCGCAGTTGTGAACGCAATTTATGCAATTGCGTAAAGAAGCCTTAAAAAAATTCAGGACTTCAACGGGGTTTGAAGCCGTGACCTCGCGATTACCGGTGCGATGCTCTAACTAACAGAGCTATGAAGCGTTGCGTGACGAGACGAGATCGCACAGCCGTCTGGGATTGAAGCCCCGCGGGTACATTTTGTGCAGGTGTACAAGGAGTACGCAAGGCAGGAAGTTGATGTTGACCGTACGATTTCTTTCCTTCGGATCGATTTGCAGGAGAAGACATCTTCTGCGGAATTATTTTTCCACAATGAGCAGTCAGAAACCATTGGTATCAATAGAAATCGTTTCTGATACAATCTGACCTTGGTGAGTATCGGCAACACTTGTTCTTCAGCTAGCTTACCATCATCCTGCATAAGCTTAAATTTGCGTTCAACAGCGACAGTGACAACAGTGACTTTGCAAAAAATATTCAGTAAGAACCACCGTTTTCTAGGCCAGTCTGCGAAATGTCTTTATTTACGTTCTTAAATAGATTCAAACACAGGGAAACAGTACTGAAAGATAGTATCGCTGGAGTTGTTATTCGTAACTGAAAAATTGCTTTTGCTAAAAGACAATGAACGAGAAACATGGGAGGTTTGTTCTGTTTATGACCAGCTGCCAAGTCAGGGGAGAGCATGTTTCTCAAGGTCAGGGAAATTCAGTGAATTTTGCATAAGCTCAGGGAAAAAATTTTTCTAGATTTGACCTCGAGTTCAGTGAAAAGTCTGGAAGTTTCAGTTTTGAGCTGCCACCAGGTTTGAAAAAGAGTTTTCTTGATTTATTTTCCAAAATATAAGTTTAATTATATGCTGTGGCTACACAAGCGATATTTTGCTTAAACAGGTGATGCAAGTTTTGTTTATGATACCGTAGCTAGCTTGTGCATCTTTTCATTGAAATGGGCCCTTTGCAGGATGTCAGTCATGTGGTAACAAAATGCCATGCTGGGACGCAAGCAACCCACTGGGACATGACAAACAAAGAAAATTACCATTTTAAATGCTGTAAGCTCTTTGTTTGTCCAGTGCCAGTGGATTGCTTGCGTCCCAACATAGCAGTTTTATACCACATGACTGACATCCTGCAAAGAGCCCATTGAATCTCAAATCTCAAATCTCAAAATCTTTATTTTAACACGGTAAAAATTTATCAGGTGATTACAATATAAAATGCAACTACATAATAATTCCTAATAACGATAAATACACACCTAAAAAGTCACTACCGTAAAAAATACTACTCTAAACTAGACCTGTTTTCCATGAATGTCGTGTATATAACTTAATTAACAAAATGAAGGTTTAATAATTGCTTAAAAAATCTAAAGATTTCACTTGTCTTAGATTGCAGGGTAGACTGTTCCAGAGAGTTGCACCTCTAGCTAAAACTCCTTTTTAGGTAGTTGGTTCTGGGTAAGGGGACATTTCATTTGTTTGTAGAGTCCCTTAAGACATATCCTGACATACTCCGCACAGTGAATATAGAAGATAAGTAGTCAGGAGTCAGATCATTAAGAGCTTTGAACACCATTAAAGCTACTTGAATTTGACGCTGGGCATTCAGGTCTTTCCATTGAAGTCGTTGTAACAAGTACCCAGCATCAGCGTCATAGGAGGAGGAAGTCAAGATGCGAGCAGCACGATTCTGAAGCTTTTGTAAATTTTTTTTCTACCTTGTGCGAGTATAAAGCATGCTGATAATGCCATTTTTCTGTGCATGCAGCTGGAAATCATTATAAATCTGGCATTTTTCACAGTCCAAAACAATAATCCATAAAGGTGTGTTTGTTGAAGCCAAGAAAGTATTACTCAACATCATCCTCATTAGGAAAAGCGAATTTGAATTAGATTTTTCCTAAAAAGTAAACTTCTTGATTAAAATAGTAGTCTTACTACAGAACTGAAGAGGTTAGCTGAATGATTTTAGCCTCCCGTTAAAAAGAATTCATTCAAGACACTGTTGATGCAACATGTGCGATCATGCGATTCAAGAAGTAGTGAGAAACACTCGCCTGTGGATGGTGTTTCTTCCTACTTCTAGTCATGCTCTCATCACTTCCTTGCTTGCCTTATGACAAAACAAAGCATGGTTAAGGCTTTTTATTTGTTAAAAAAATGGTGCATCACCAGTGCATAAAAAAATTGTAGGTAATTAGCCACTGACTGGGACAACTCACCACTTTGTAACAAAAAGTTCAAAGTTGTCACCTTAAAGCAAGGGTGGCTACATAGTGTGACTTTTGCCTTGTCCTTCCTATGCAATAATTTTTGAAAAATAAAATTGCCTGTTCATGGAAAAAATATGCTCATGCAGCTGCAACCTCATGAAGAAATTGATTCCTTTTCCTGTATTCTGCATTATTCAGAACAATTTGTCTTGGGTGGTCAGTAAGAATTAATTTGCAGTCAGTGAAAAGTCAGAGATGTTGATCTTCACAATTTAAGCTTTAAATTGCAGCCCTAATAATATATCATTAAAGGGGCTCTGTCATGTAATTTGGATCTGAACCTTAACCTTTATTAATAATTTTACAACAGTGGAACATTTAAATGTTTTGCAGTTTTCCTACGAAGTACTGAACATGTGTATTGAAACTATTTGCGTTTGTAGACCTATGGCCACCCAAGACGAGGAGGAAATGGATTGCAACTTGAAAAATTTAGGTTAACTTTTTCAAGTTATTATTGTGTCTAGTAGTGGTGTACCAATCATTGAATGTAATTGAAGGCCTCGGAGCATAACCATCCTATGTCGAATTTTGAGTCGTTTTTCGATTTTGCTTGGATTTGTCTGAATTTCTGCATGTGAACTGCAATTCGATGGAAACACATTGTATGGTATTTTTTTGACTGATTCATCCAGAATCCAGAAATGCATTTTTTCTTACGTACACCAAGAAACCAACCTTCCATGGGAGTGGTTTGCAAGTTGCATTACATCTTCTTTCAATCGAATTGCAGTTTACATGCAACAATTCGGGCAAATCCCGGCAAAATCGAAAAACAACCCAAAATTCGACATAGGATGGTTATGCACCGAGGCCTTCAATTGTTATCGGCCAGTGATCAAAAACTTTAAGCTACGTAATAATGGATTATGGTTGATGGACAATCGATTTATTGCAAAAAAAAATGTAAATTGGTTACAAATAAAAATATTAACACTTGTGTGTTGGCTTTTCAGTGGCCTCTTATAACAGGTGCTCAGCTATAATCCATTCAATGTCCCTTTTCTGCTGCATTCTGTAATTTTTTGTCGTGTTCCAAGACTTGGCCGCACCTAATTGTGAGAACCTAATTAAGAGAATTTGGTCATGACCAAGGCAATTTGCAGGATATGTTGAAAAGGAATATGCCAACAAGAGTACTTTGACTTGTACACAAGTGAAAAATAGATGGGTTTTCTAATCAGTAGATTTTTCCGATTATAAACGATGATCAATTGGTTGGGTCAATCCGATTATTTCTGACGATCAATTATGAAATCTCAGCTGATTCCCAACACTAGTGTCTAGGAAATATCGCCATAAAATAATTCTAGTTTCTTTTCTGTCCAAGAAATAATTTGAAATCTCCCTGTTCGTGTGACAGGGCCCATTCATGTAACAGAAAAAGTACTTCTTCGCAATATGAACAAACTTATGAAAACATTATTGCCCCTTTAAGGTATTTTGTTTTCAGACTGGATGAGTGCGATCAGTCACAAAGTAAAATTATGTTGTTTTTGATTCTTGTTTAGGTGCTTTGTTGGAAAACGCCATCTTGAAGAAGCCATGAAGGCATTTTCCAATGAGCTGTCCTTTAAAGTGACATGGAAGCCATTCTTCCTCAATCCTACAACTCCAGACACTGGAATTCCCCTGGAACAGTACCTGGCTAGGAAGTATGGACCACAGGCTGCAGCTATGGCTAAGGACGGATCCAGTCATTTATCCCAAG